>PVHT021183709.1:675502-697713 GCA_004024745.2 Catagonus wagneri | reverse complement strand
GAAGATATGGTACATACACACAATGGAATGTTACTCAGCCATTAAAAGGAACGAATTACCAACATTTATAGCAACATGGATGGACTTAGAAATTATCATGCAAAGTGAAACCAGTCAGACAATTAGACAGCAAAACCCAATGATACCGCTTACATGTGGAAACTAAAAGACACAATGAACCTTCTTACAGAACAGACAATGACTCACAGACTTTGGAAAACCTTGGTTTTTCAAATAAGACAATCTGCGGGGGTGGGGGGATGCACTGGGGGTTTGGGATACAAAATCTGTAAAATTGACTTGTGATGATTTATGCACACCTATAATTGAAATAAAATCCATTAAGAGAAAAAATAAATAAATAAATAAATACCTTGCAGCACAGAATTACGTGAGACTATTAAAATTCCACATTTCCCTGGGGCATAATCCATAAGGCTCAGAAAGGAAAGGTGTAAAGAATGCAGTGGCCGGATACAGGCTGGCTGCACTCGAAAGCATGCCATTCTCTCACTTGGGAACACAAATGCAGACACTTGACACTGAATTCTCCTAATCAGATGTGCCCAGGAAAGGCAATTAGTATTAGAACTTATATGAGGTCTGGTTGAGCCCGAGAGGAATGTATGAAAGGACCGATGGTCTAAACTGCTTGCTCTTATCTAAAAGGTCCTTAAAAACGTTATTTTGAGATTTTTTAAAATCACATGAAAAAATTACTTGAGTCAAAAATATTGTCATTTTAATGTTGTCTTTCCATTCAATTCAAATTCCACAGCTCTCATTACTTCTCTAAGGATTGGGGTCTACTTTCTATTAATTCTGATACATTTTCTAACTTTAAAGTTGGCATGACTTCTCCAAAGAATTTTCTTCTTCTTAATAGACAGCTCTTTTACTTACTAGACTGAAACTCTGCAATACGTCAAAAAGAGAACTATTCTGGATAAAATAATTACATTAACGTATTCCTATGATATGATGATAACAGAACATGACATACAAAACCTGATGATAAAATACTTGGTGATGATTTTTTAACAGCAGCAAGGAACATTCAGCTATCGGTGCCCTTTCACAATATTCCTGGGTTGTAAAGTTTCAGATTTCACAGCCAAATGCTATGGATTGAGTCCACTGAGCCAACATCTAACATTAATAGCTTTTGCTTTTTTTCAGGATATGTCAGAATATGCATTCCTGGTCAAATCTGTCACAATAAAAAAAGAAACATTCAGTATCTTATTTTTGAGTACAACTTGCGACAAAGCACATCATTAATGATGAAAGTGTAAATTCCAGTTTGAGGTCTAATCATTGGTACTATTTCCATCTCTCTGGGGGAGTATTTCCCACAATCTTGAGGCACCAAATCCAACAAACGAAATGAACATACAAATAAGGAGAAGCTGGTCAGAAGAGCCTATGGCAGTGGATTTCGTGAGAAGCGGTTTTGAGGAAATGGTTGGGAAGGGAGCACAGGTTAGGAAACAGAAGGTGCACTTGGCCTGGTGTTCATTTCCGAACTGACAGTCATTTCTTTGCTCCTTGGTCACCAAGTGCTCTGTCCTCATGGCAGTGGGGACAGAGCAGGGCAGACTTCTCAGGGTTCAGCTGCCACAGTGCCAAAAGCAGCTGTGAACCAAGGGGACAGGTGGGAGTTTAATGGACCAGGTGGGACATTTTTCTACATTAAGTTCTTTTTTGTCTGGTTTATGAGTTTTTTAACAGCGATCTCTCATATGATGTAGTTTTTCTTTTCTGTTAACTGAACCTTCACTTTCTTTTAATCCTAGAAACTGGCATGCCCCAATATAACCTGAGCCTATGTCAAAGGACTACTAAAGTGTGACAGTTTGCATACCCAGAACTGTAAAATAGCTGAGTCCACCTCACTGAGTAAGTGACAAGTTGTTGACAGAGCTACGTCATTTTAAAATTACAATGAGTTTGGGCTGCATCTTTGGTTGGATCTGTGGAATGAGTCTCTTCAGTTCTGGAAAAAAAGTATCTCAAGAAGGTTCTTTTTTATCTAAATATAAAGAGTCATCTACGGTTGTATCTGGGGTGGGTCATTAATCTGAATGCTTCTTTGGCAGTTTTTCCTAATTCTGTATTAATGTGACTACTGCTTGTTCAATGTGTTTGTATGTTGGAGTTCCTATTGTGGCTCAGCAGAAAGGAATCTAACTAGCATCTACGAGGGCTCAAGTTCGATCTCTGACCTCACTCCGTGGGTTAAGGATCTGGCATTGCCATGAGCTATGGTGTAGGTCACAGATGTGGCTCGGATCCTGGATTACTGTGGATGTGGTGTAGGCCGGCAGCTGCAGATCCGATTCCATCCCTAGCCTGGGAACTTCCATATGCCATGGGTGTGGTCCTAAAAAGACTGAAAAAAAAAAAAAATGCAGATCTGGAAGTAGGAGACGTCCATCCTTGCTGGGAGGTTGTTGATTCAGAGCAGCAATAGAGGGTGAATCTGTCTGAAAAATTCCAAGATGCTTTCAGCAAAATGGAAAACTAATGCTAGAGAATTAAAATTCAAAGAGGACTATATGTGAGTATGTGCACTTAGTGGCTATTGTAGATGCTAAAAAGTAATGTGTAATATATATCACAAACTCTATTAACCCTTAGGAAATAAGAAGATGCTAAGTTAAATTCAGACTCCCTAGAATTTCTGGATGAAAGATGCCACGTCTCACTTCACCTGGCTCCCCCTGTCCCCAGCAACCAAGGCTGGTTAATTATCCTATTTTATTGGGTAGAATCTATACCACGAATCTAAGGGCCAGTTGACAGATCAAGGTCTCCATCCCCGGTTTAAGTCTTTTATCTTTTCGATGACTAATAACACCAGCGTTTCTCCATTCACACCAACATAAAATATACCCGTGGAGCATAGATAAATGTATTACCTGAACTCTAGCTCCCCAGAATGACTCATGCCAACCTTATTCCTACACCCTCACTCATTAAGGACCTCTCTAACTCATCATAACATTCTTCCTCTACAGACCTGAACCTGACTTTCCAAACTTTCTCAGGACAGTGCCCAGAACAACCTAACAATTCATGAGGGCTGGCAGGAGAAATTGAAACCTATTTGCTACCCTACTCTAGAGGGATGTTTTCAGTTACAGACCCCTGTAACCTGACACTATTATTCTCCATGAAAGCTTCTGAAACTGGCTTCGTGAAGTTATTCCCTTGGTGAATTTATCTTTAAAGCGAGAGGGAAAATGGGGTAAAAATATTACCAACTGCTCCCTTTGATGTGAGCAGCAGAAGACACTGGCTTCCTGACCCTTCCTTTGCAAGTACACTGGATGGCAGGCATTCTCTTAAGATGAGGGCTTCTAGAATCTTGCCCTGTCCAGCAATATTTTCAGATCTGAAATGCGTCACCGCCACAGCCACGGGCTCCATCTCTGTGTGACCAACCAGTGTTAACTTTTATTGGCTTTGTTTAGGAAGCAGTCACAGCAAGTTTCCTCTGGTTCTCTTGTGCTAACTACTTACAAGGGAAAGTCCTGTAAAGAAACCTCTACAGAACCTCTCGCATCACCTCCATTAGGTTAACACGTCTGTATCTTCCTAGGCCAGCTCCTACTCTTCTGTCCTGGCTTCAGGTGTGCACTTCACACCAAGCTTAGCTATTTTAATAGTAATTTGAAAAAGCACCCCTACTAGCTGCAATACGGAGTTCATCATTCCAGCAGGTAATGTGCAAGCTTTATGAAGATGAATGGGAAACTGGTTAAAAATACCAATTCTTCACATTATCCTTCCAAATGGTACAGAAGTCACTATGTCAGTGAACTTTAAGAATAACTCTGGTCATCCCATATAATTTCTGAAATGAACTCAAACGAAACTTTAAAAAGCCATTTTAGAGTTTAGCTAAGTACAGAAAAGAACTACCTGTAGACTATTCAAATGTGATAACAATTTAACAAAATTACAATCATACTTATTTTTCTTAAACAACCGCAGTCAATAAAGATATTAGAAAGCAGTCATGTTCTAAGAATTAGTACTCAGATCTTTTCATTTCTTATAGCTGAAATACCTTCTAGTAATAGGTACCCAGTTGTGACTATCCTGAGCCCAGGGAAAGAAGACATAAATGCATCTAACCAGGACAATCTATTTCACAAAGGACCAAAAGATGCTGGAACTGTGACTGCCACAGGGAATGCTGACATGATACGGGTTCACTGGATTTTGCTCAATTCGTCAACATACTTCCAAAACGAGTCATTGTGACAATAACACTACTTGACTAAGGAGCGCAGACGATTCAGACTTTTCAGGAAAACTCCACATCCCATAGACCCTGGATAAGCAAGCGGCCAGCACTAATGACGGACAGTAGTCTTCTCAGTCAATCCGCTCCCTCTCCCCCACACTCCTGCCCCATCCCCCATCCTTGCCCCTCCTCCCTGCCCTAGCCCCTCCCCACTGCGCCCTCCCCCTCTCCTGGGTTCACTGTTCCTACTTGGCTTTCCTAGTGGGTTTCCAGCCTGTAAAATCTTTGGGGGAGCAGTGTTTCTTCTACACTGCTTCCACATAAGCCACTGCCTCAAATAGAAAGACAATGGGAAATGGCATTATTTTGTTCTTTTTTATGGCTGAGCAGTATTCCACCATGTATATACACCACATCTTAATCCATTCATCTGTTGAGGGACATTTAGGTTGTTTCCATGTCTTGGCTATTGCAAATAGTGTTGTAATGAACATGCGGGTGCATGTGTCTTTTTCAAGGAATTTTGTCTGGATATATATCCAAGAATGGGATTGCTGGGTCATATGGTAGTTCTAGGTACAGTTTTCTAAGGTACCTCCATGCTGTTTTCCATAGTGGAATGGATAACCAATGAGATCCTGCTGTGTAGCACTGGGAACCATAACTAGTCACTCATGAAAGAAGAAAGTATACATGCATGTGTGACTGGGTCACTTTGCTATACAGTAGAAAATGGACAGAACACTATAAACTATCTATAATGGAAAAAATAAAAATCATTATAAATGAAAAAATAAATAAATAAACTTCTAGGTTCAAGTGAAAAAAGAAGAGAGCAAGAACAAGAGAGAAAAGCACACCTCAGAGATATTATGGGTTCAGTTCCAGACCACCACAATAGAGCGAGGAGTGCAGTGAAACAAAAACTTTTTTTCAAAATAAAAAAAAAGAAAGAAAGAAAGACAATGGTCATTTTAAGCAAAACGCAATTGACCAAAATAAGGATTGCTCAGAATGCTTTAAGTATCCTCAAAAGAAAATTCTGGCGGGAGTTCCCGTCGTGGCTCAGTGGTTAATGAATCCGACTAAGAACAATGAGGTTGTGGGTTCGATTCCTGGCCTTGCTCAGTGGGTTAAGGATTCGGCGTTGCCATGAGCTGTGGTGTAGGCTGTAGACGCGGCTCGGATCCCGCGTTGCTGTGGCTGTGGCGAAGGCCGGCGGCTACAGCTCCTGTTAGACCCCTAGCCTGGGAATCTCCATATGCCGTGGGTGCAGCCCTAGGCAAAAAAAAAAAAGAAAAAAAAAAGAAAATTCTGGCTAGCCGACCACTGGGTGCTGTGAATATTCTTTTTTAAGAGCTAAGAGTTATCCTTATATGTGATTTCAGAGATTCAGGCAAACATTACCTTTTCTTCCCTCTGACCACCCCTGATAGTTAAGGTGGGCAAAGACACTAATTAACTGTCTCATTCGCATAGCTGTGAATATACACTTTATGCCCTAGCACAATACTTTGCTCCCTACAGGCACAGGTCAGGAGTGGGATGTGTTGCCTGTGACCTAAGGACTCCAGACCTTGCTGATCGTCACATTTCAAGAGTGAATGTTATTAATCTAAAAGACAATGTCTCGAGAAAAGTCAGGGCACGGATGACACAGTTCAGAGGGGAGGCAGGAAGACAGCTCACGGCAGGACCACTGGGGTGAGCTAGGCCCAAACACGTTAATCACTACATACCAGTTTCCTTGGGAAATGACAACTTTCAGAATTTTTCTCCTTTTTAACTAAGAGATGTTGATGATATTTTGTCTTCATTTTCCAAAGCTGGTTTCTTAGCAACAGCCTTAAGGCCTCTTTCAGTAAAAAACAACTATTTTTAGATTGAGTCAGTAGTAAAAATGCACGTTTTGGGTCAGGAGTACCAGGAATTCACATCATTTTGGACATAATAAAAGTCAGATAAACTAGAGTCAGATAAATCTTCCCCCACAGTAGGTGTGGGATGAGTGATGGGAAGAAATTCAGACAGCTTGTTTGACGTATGGATTATCTTAGGGATTTCTGGAGATTTAACGAATTCATCTCAAATTTTCAAACTTCTGACATTCAAACATCATTAATCATGGCTTTTACTGTAGTTATGAGGGTCTCACTGGTGCCTGCTGCATATGAAAAATAATCTGATTTCCTCATTTATTGATGAAAATCTCTTTTTTATTCAATAGGATAAATTATTTGCGCCCAGGGTTTTTCTACCTAGACACTGCATTATTGCCTCGTAAAACAACATTTGGAATAGTTACTGGCAAAAACAGTGAAAAATCAGCAACTGCTGGTTTTACCTCCACACAATTATTATGTGAAATTCCACAGAAAATTAACTACATAGATTCTAATTAATTATTTAGAATCTGTCACAGAGATCAAATATAGGAATCTTATTATTAAAGTTCACTTGGATAGATAATGCTTTCACAAAAGATCTGTTATTAGCTTTATTTTCTGAAAACTTTGGAAATGCCTGGAGTGCTGTGATTTCTGCAAACGTAAAGCACTGGTTCAAATGTTCCCACAGTGCAGTAAGCGTAGCAAAAACACTGCATATAAAGTCCTACCTGAGACTTGTATGCCTGCAAATATGTTGTCATGGGGATCGCTTTCCGTCACAAGAGGACAGGAGTTTCCTCTCAATGGCAGAAAACCTAACTGGAAAAAATAAGTGCAACCATGACATTTCCGACTTGATCCTGCTCCACCAACTTGAGCTTGGTCCTCTTAGAAGAATAAATTAGCCAGAAGTAAACAAGGTTTCGACTGCTCCTCTTTCCTGGATTTAGGCCATTCCAACCATACAGGAAAGTAACTGTCCCTTTTCTAGAAATGTGTTCACTTTTAGAAAAGCCCAAATCTTTAGAAATAAAATAGGTCATATAATGGGCAGAATCATTGTCTCCCAAAGATGTATGCTTCCCCATTCCTAGAATCTATGAAAACGTCCAGTATATGGCAAAGGAGACTGAAGATGGCGGATGGAGCTATGGCCATTAGTCAGCTAGCCTGCCGGCATCACCTGAGTGGGCCCAGTGTAATCCAAGCATCCTTTACGGGGAAGACGGGGCCAGACGCCAGTGTCAGAGTGATGTAATGTGAGAAACACGTGGTTGGCCATTGCCGGGTTTGAAGAGGAAAGGAGCCAGGAGCCAAGGAACGTGGGCATTTTTGAATCTGGAAAAGCAAGGAACAGATTCCCCTGGATGCTCCAGAAGGACCCCACTGCCGACCTCGATTTTACCCCAGTGAGACCTATTCTGGACCTCTGACCTCCAAACCGTAAGATAATAAACATGAGATGTTCTGAGCCAGTAAGTCTGGGATAATTTTTTTCCAGTAGCAATAGAAAACTAAGACAACCATAAGCAGGAGAGTTGAGACAGTTCTGAAGAGAAAAGCATCACAGAAATGCCTCCATTTGGACTTTGAAATATTGGTTGCAAGTCCATTTGCTTAGAGGTTCAAAAGTACCAACTAATGGTTACCAGGGGACATGGCGGGGGAGAGATGGATTGAGGGTTGCGGACTGACATATGCACACTGAGATTTATGGAATAATTGGTCAATGAGGACCTGCTGTATAGCACAGGGAACGCTATCCAATATTCTGGGATATTCTATATGGGAAAAGAATCTTCAAGTGAATGGACATGTGTACGCGTATAACTGAATCACTGTTGCACAGCAGATATTATCACAACGGTGTAAATCAATTATGCTTCAACAAAACCTGAAAGAATGGAAAAATAAAGTTCAGTATGAAAAGAATCACCCGCACCCTCTGTTGATGGTGACCGACCTGACCATCCTTGGTTCCCGGGCAGAGCTCTATTCTTACCTATGACAGGTGGTCACTGAATGTCAGAACAGAATTACGTTTTGATGTTGTGAACAGCACTCTGTTCCTGAAGGAAGGTTCCCTGCTGGGCACCTACCCCAGGTGAAGGAAATCATGCTCAGGGACCGTGAGCGCCACTTGGAACAAGAGGTTCTGCCAGTGCATTCCTGAACTTTCTGTGCTTGCAGATTTGACGGAAATATCCTCAGCCCCTTCCCTTCCTCAGGTCACCCGAGCACGGGGTCCCCTGTTCCACCAGAGCAGGGGTGCTGGCCTAATGCTTTCTACAAGACTCAACTTGGTGCATTTATCTTAAACAGGAAAAGAAGACTAAAAGTGTTTCTAACTAGCGCCCAGTTTTATTGCCAACCACTTTCATTCCCTACCACGAGTCCCACGAAACGTTGACTTAGCTTGTTATAAACTCTTGACCTTCCCATTCTTCCCGGGTCCTCGGCCCTCACCCTTTACAGCCCTACTGTGGGTACTAGGTTGAGTGGAAGCCAGCACTGCAACCTACCACCGCCAACCATTCGCGTGTCTGCCAGCCACTGTTGCAGCGTGGTTGCAATGCTCAATAGGAAAGGCAAATCCCTTTCATCATGGCGCTTCTCTGTTCTGGTGGGGATGGGAGGAAGACAGACACAAAACCATGAACAGTCACTGCCACACAGATATACTCATGGAATTGTGATTCCAGGTGGTGATGCGCCACATAGTAAAGTTAAACAATGAGAACCAGGGAGACTCAGATTATTTTAGCTAAGATGGTATCCAAATTACGTCTGAAGTTTAAAAAAACATTTTGTCACTTATAACTTGTCTTTAAAAAACGCATTTTTTTCTCTCCCATCTTTTCAGAGAATTTGAAAGAGTGTAGGCAAAATTAATGATTAGATTACACACACACATACAGACACACATGCGCACGCGTGCTGCACGCACACAGAGAAATACACAAATATGTACTAAAGCCCAACCACCAATGCCATTGTTCAAACCCTCTGAGACTTACAAATGAATCCGTTACTTTATAACACATCTATTCTCTGCTTAGCTACTCAGAAGTCACCCCTATCCTTTTAAACTAAAAGAAAACTTCCTATAGCGGTTTGAAGAAGGAAACCACCTGAAGTACCTCACCTGGGAGTGGGGCAGGGGAGGGATAATAACCTTTGAGATAAAGTCAAACATATAAATATGAGATGTTAAAATTTGAAAATGTTGAGAAACAGCCAAACACGATTATTTACACAACAGCACATGTGTGTACAGACCACACAGACACAACACTCCTCTTAACACAGCATGCCGCATGTGAAGAAAAATTCTAGCAGCTCGGTGCTAGAGTGGCAAACTTTTCACAGAGCAGCACTTTGAGAATAAGCCAGCTCCCACTGCTGATCAGGAGCAGGAGGTTTTGAAGCGGAGCTTCAGGGGGGTACAGGCCGAGGGAGGGGCTACATGCAGAAACAGCACAGTCAGCTCGGATCGTCACCCTGAAACTGGCCATGCAGTGTCTGATCAGCGTCACCTTTTGTTTTTTTTTTTTTTTTGCTGTTTTCGCTTTTTAGGGCCACACCCGAGGCATATGGAGGTTCCCAGGCTAGGGGTTGAATCAGTGCAGCAGCTGCCAGCCTCCGCCACAGCCACAGCAACATGGGATCCGAGCCGAGTCTCCGACCTATACCACAGCTCACGGCAACGCCAGATCGCCGACCCACCGAATGAGGGCAGGGATCGAACCCACATCCTCATGAATACGAGTCAGGTTCGTTTCTGAGGCTCCACAATGGGAACTCCTAGCATCATCTTGATTAGTCTTTAGCTCCAGGGATGGTTTGTCCCCATATCCTGGAGGCTGGTTCTCAGGACTGTGGTTGCTGATGTCAGTGGCTACTGTATGGTGATCACGTGGTTACTTCTTCCACCTGGTGGGGGTTCTAGTGTCTACAGGACAGCTCACAGGACACTGCGCAGAAGATGATCTACAGGCCTCGAGGAGGAACTAAAGGTCCTTGACTTCGCTAAATGACTCAACTATTATCATGTGGTCTTGTTTCACTGTTTACCTTTGCTTCTGCATTTTCCCACTTCTTTGATTAATTTTATTCTTTGGCTAAAGTTTTTCTACAGACAAGAGACGCACGGCGGACACGGAGGGTATGGGCCCAGGAAGGCCCCACAGGGTCCGTCTCTGTTCTATATGCACTTCTGTTATAATTAAAACCAGAGAAACAAATTGTCTTTAAAACTTATGTGTAATCAGTGCTGTGCTTAGAAATAAGCCAACATTTTAACTGGCTACAACAGACTCTGTTACTACTATATTTTAACAGCTAATCAGATAAGTGCTATATTAACTTGGTGGTCATGACAAGCATAATTTTGATGTGGACAAATTCACTTAATGACAATGGAGGATAATGTGAGAAAAAGAATGCATATATATATGTGTGTATGTGTGTGTGTATACACACACCACACACACACACACACACACACAGACACTGTGGTACAGCAGAAATTGACAGAACATTGTAAATCAATTATAATAAAAATTTTTTAAAATAATAACACCTATGTATATCATATTTGCATTCTTATAAGGAATTTTAATTAAACATAGGCAATATAAAAATGACAGAAGGCTCTCATTCCAAAATTATCCCATCTCACTGTCCCACAGGCAGCCTCTTCCCAGCCAGACTGGCCCATTTGTTTCCATACCTGCTGTTCTTATTCCTCCATCTGTCCCCCACCAGGAAAGTCCTTTGTAGCTCATGTCCCTGTATTCTTCTCTTCCCTCCAAGGCCCAGCTTCAGTGACATCCTCTCCATGAAGATTTCTGTTTTGGAGAATTCCTGCCCTCCCCTGAGGCCCTGTCATATGCCTTGGACTCCAAGCTACTTCTATTAGTGTTTGGAAACATGCCAGTTACATAGGTAGAGAAGGATAAAGACGTACACTTATTTAGGTAACCGTACATTTCTTATACTCAGAAGACTACACTGCAAAATAAATTAAATCAATAAACACTGCATGCTTTTTTTTTTCTTTCTTTCTCTCCTTTTTTTTTTAGGGCCGAACCCACAGCATATGAAGTTCCTAGGCTAGGGGTCAAATCGAAGCTACAACTCTCAGCCTACGCCACAGCCACAGCAATGTAGGATCTGAGCCGAGTCTGTGACCTACACCACAGCCGGATCCTTAACCCAATGAGTAAGGCCAAGGATTGAACCCGCATCCTCATGGATACTAGTCAGGTTGGTTACCACTAAGCCACTAGGGGAACTCCACTGCATGCTTTTTAATAATGCTGATATTAAGCTTACAACCTATAAAATTATTTACATGTAACATACATACTTCTACAGGACACAGAATAAGACCACCAAGATGCTGTTGAACCTCACTGTAATGGAAGATATATGAGGGCAGTGGCCTTGGCTCTCGACGGGACCCTGGGATGACCTGCAGATCCAAAATGCATTGCCTAGCTAGGAGCAGATATTCAGAAAACATTTGCTGAATGAATATATAAATGAGTGAATTACCTCTTTACTATTTTCAATGCCTCATACAAATCTCTGTCATATCTTGCCTGGTCCATTAGCATAGTTTTCTAATGGTATCGCAGAGACTGGCTAAAACTTCACTAAACCATTCCCGTGTTCTCCTGAGCTTATGGCCAGACGTCCTTTTCCAGAGTCCCTGCAGTTGGATGTGGGCTGGTGCCAGGAAAAATGACAGAGCCCTCCGAGAAACACCGTGTAAGGCATTTCCTTCTTGGACTCAAGAGTTAGAGCTAAACCGTGTCTCTGCCACTGAGAGCTGCCTGCCCCCAGCAGCTCCTGTTTCTGCTCTGGACCTTACTCCTCAATAAAACCCTGAGAACACAAAGCAACGTCACTGTGGCTGAGTATCAGACCGTCCAGTGCTTTGTCCTGTAAAACGCCTTGGGGAACTATAACTTCTCCTTCAAGACACCCATCCTGCTGAGGCCAGGACATAACCCTAGCATCCTTCTTAATATTATATTCACAAAAGATGAAGATGGTTTCCTCTAAAGGATTGGTTTTCCTCTCCCAGGTCCCTCAGTGAATTCTGTATCAAGGATTGCTGTAATTAAAGTTCATTACTGGGATTTGAGTCATAGCATGGCTCATGATTACTCCTAATTATTAGCAACATGGCAGATGTATAGAATTCATGTTTATATTATGTTCATAGCCACTACCTATGTTAGTGATTATTGGTAAGTGGAATAAAATATGAATTTTATCAGCCATCCAAATTATAGATAAATTCTAAAGACTTTCTAAGCTCCATATTTCATTAGAATTATATATTAAAATTTCACTACTATAATCTGATTTTAGATTTACAATGTGCATATACTAAAATTAGAAAATGTTTTATACTTAAAGAACCACAAAATACGCATTATCAGAAAACTACATTGCTTAGGAGTGGTAACTAACACCACAAACAAACAACCCCCCACCCACAAAAAAAAAATTTGGCTAGAATATAATTAGAATATAATTTTTTGGAAAAAAAGTTTGTTTTAATTCCAGAAGATTCCAAAAACAAAAGTAAAATTTGCTATATGCCAGCAATTATTTATGTAGCATTTACATTCTATTAGGTATTATAAGTAATCTAGAGATGACTTCAAATATAGGACAGGATAAGCATAGGTTATATACAAATACTATGGCGTTTTGCAAAAGGACTTGAGCTTCTGCTGATTTTGGCATTCTTGGGGTCCTCAGACAAATCCCCCACAGATACTAGGGAAAGCTGTCTAATGTTTTCTCATTTACTCCTCAAAATAACACTTTAAAGTCAATATTTTAGAGGACATAATTCTTATACACTATTTTTAAAATAAGGGAAGCAGCATAATCCAAAAAGAATGTATGGATTCAGCCATTGACAGCTAGTGCTTTCTCCTTCTTGTCTCATTACAAAACTCCAACTGGCAGGTACACTTTCATCACAATTCAGCTTAAGGCTTACTGGCTCCATGAAACTTTTAAAGAATAGCCCAAGGAACAAATTTTAAAGATTAGAGAGAATGTAAGAAGATAACCGAAGATAGACCATGATTTTTTTTTTTTTTTTGTCTTTTTAGGTCTGCACCAGCAGCATATGGAGGTTTCTAGGTCAAATTGGAGCTACAGCTGCCGGCCTATGCCACAGCCAGAGCAATGCCAGATCCAAGCTGCATCTGTGACCTACACTACAATTCATGGCAACACCGGATCTTTAACCCACTAAGCAAGGCCAGGGATCGAACCCACAACCTCATGGTTCCTAGTTGAATTTGTTTCCTTCCTAGTTGAATTTGTTTCCATGTGCCATGACAGGAACTCCAGACCACGAAATTTGAAGACACAAAATCTCAGATTCAATAAACATAAAATCACTTCAATTCTCCTTATAAAAGACACACATGACGCAAAAGGACAAAAGGATAGGAATTAAATAATGGCTGCTTTTTCCAGCATTTTGGCTAATGAGGTACACTAAATGACCATTCAATTGAAAACAGTATGCATGTTGGATAAAATATAGGGAAGCCTATTTTTAAACATCACTGTGAGATTTAAAATGATGATGATGATGATAATGATAATAATACTGCTCAGACCTAACCTCAGGGAAGGGGGGGATTAAACAGGGAAGTCTTGTTGGCAGCTTTCATTATAAGGGTAACTATCAGACCTCAAACTTGAGTTGATGCTTTCATGGCCTCGTGTAGCTTAAAGTTTAAGAGACAAAGGCTGTAGTCTTTCTCAGGCAGAGGATCTAAAAGAAAAACAAATCACTTTAAAGATATAGGACACCAAATGGCTATAAAAATAATATAAACATGAATTCTATAATCTGCCATGTTGCTAATAATTAGGAGTGATCATAAGCCATGCCATGACTCAAATCCAAGTAATGAACTTTAATTATAGCAATCCTTGATACATAGTTCACTGAGGGACCGAGCAGAGGAAAACCAATCATTTAGAGGAAATCATCTTCATCTCAGCACTTGGAAAATGTCCATGAAGTAAATTCCAAGAAATAGGGCCTTTGTGAGGCGATTGAAGGTCAGTGAGATTGTAAGGGTGCGGCCCTGGTCTGATGGGATCAGTGTCCTAACAAAAGAGATAGGACTGTCTGCCTGTCGCCCTCTGTGCCCCTGTGTCCCCTCCCCTCCAGCCCCTGCAGGACACAGGAGCGGGGTATGGAGGTCTGCAAGCCAAGAGGAGGGCCCTCACTAGACCCATCATCTAGGTTTTCTATCACAGAACCTTTTTTAGAACAAAAACACAAGTGTGTGTGAGCTGCACTTTGAATCAACACCTGGGGGTCATGGAGGGGACATGCGGTGACTTGAGTTCTGTTTTGCCTGATGGCCCTGAATCCCATGCTTCCCTCTTCCTCTGAGACTGTCGTCTGAGGTGAACTCCCTCTCTCCCGTGTCCTGACTACTCCAGGACATCACCTGGCTGCCGTGTCACCAGAGCAATGGACCCCGGCAAGCAAAGCAAGAGAGGCGTGAGACACCATTCAGTGGCTTTTTCCTTTCATGTCTGCTTGACTCACATATGAAAGCACAGAGGCTGGATACGCACAGCAAACACTGCAGCAACTCATCTGAAAAGCATTTCTGAAAGTTAATTCATGCAAGGATCAGAAACTGATAGGCTCAGCTCTTAACAAGCCCCACTCTCACTGGAATCTGGGATAAGAATTTCAAAGAATTTTATGCCTATCAAAAATCAACCTGGGGATAGAATTCCATCAGCCTCATCAGGATTCCTGCCTTTGAAGTGCTCCTTTTGTCTCTTATGCCTTTTCTTCTGGTGCCCTTATTTCATGCACAAGACGATAAATACACAGGCACGTTGGGTGAGCTTGTTCAGTCTAATAAAATGCCATTAAAGTCCAAATGAAGTGTGAAGCTAGTTAAAGGCTTTTCATTATTTCCTCACTTATATAATCAAGTTATCCAAAAAATCTGATCTGAAAATACTAAGTGTTTTAAAAAGACATAGGTTACAAAGAAAATACTAGTCTCTCTGTCCTTAATTTAAAACTGTATCCTGTTGGGAGAATGACAATTTATAATCATCCTCCCAAATGTAAGTTATGTCTTTTTAATGTATATAACATCAAATAGGAATAAAAGTAAGGAGTTTTTACCTTATATAAAAGAGAGTATTTCATGAAAAATAAAAATTAGAAGTTCCCACTGTGGCTCAGTGGGGTTAAGAATCCGACATAGTATTCATGAGGATTCCTGGCCTCATTCAGTGGGTTAAGGAGCTGCATTGCTGCAAGCTTCAGTGTAGGTCATAGAAGGGGCTTGGATCCCGCATTGCTATGGCTGTGGTATAGGCCTCAGCTGCAGCTCCGATTTGACCCCTGGTCTGGGACTTCCATATGCTGCAGGTGCAGCCATTAAAAAAAAAAAAAAAAAAAGGTTATACAAAGCTGTGACTACCCAGGGCTATCGGACACTGGCTGCATCGCTGTCCCATGAGTAACTTGCTTTGGTGGCTAACCTTCCCCTCTCACCATCTTCACTTGTGTGAATGACTCACTTACTTAGGAGCCTATGTTTCATTTCCAGCCAGAAAGCATAGCCAAGCCATTTAAAAGCACTTAGAGAATCAAAAATCTATCACTTCCATAAAAACACATTTACCCTTCATTCAGCAAGAGTACCTCATGCCATTTCCTGGCCAGTTTTTCTGACTCTTAGAAATCCCAGTGTTTCTAACCTGCTTATAATTGGACTCAGGAGTATTTTGAAAGCCAAAACTCAGCTACCTCCCCATGAAGGCAGGTGTCCAGGAAAACCAAAGAAAAAGAAAAAAAAAAAGACAGCACTTTAGGTGCTTAAGTATGAGCCAGCTCTTTTGAAAATTTAAATTTTCATATTTTGATGGACACAGTAAATACATTTTGAATAAAATTTCAGTGGGCCATTCTAAGAACACAGCCAGTTAAACTATTTTGTATTGGCTGTAGAAAGCCCCAGCATGTGTTTCAAAGGTATATTTCCTCATGAAGTTTAACAGGAATTAACTGCCTTTATTTGGAATGGATGGATGGGCAATGGGATCCTACTGGACAGCACAGGGAAATGTGTGTGATTGGGTCACTTTGTTATACAACAGAACTTGATGAAACACTGTAAATCAATTATATTCTAATAAGAAAATAAAATACCTTCAGAGTTTGTTATAAATGTCAGTGGCACCTAACAAATGGGTGATGGAGTTTATAACTTTTTTTTTAGACTGATGCTGCCAGACTCACCAGGGACATTTCATTGGCATAAGTAATATCCTCAGAAATGTTTACAGTACTGCATTTGGAGTGGATAAGCAACGACACGCAGGGAACTGTATCCAATCGCTTGTGATAAACATGATGGAGGATAAAATAACAAAAAGAATGTATGTATATGTATAACTGGGTCACTTTGCTGTACAGCAGGAATTGACAGAACACTGTAAATCAACTACCATTTAAATATTTTAAAAAGTAAACTTTTAAAAACAGAAATGTTTATGTAGATCGGAACAGGTAGAGAGTTATCCTTTATCATCACTACTGTTGTAAAGATTAAATGAGATAAAGTATTCAGATAGTGTGACCGTGCCTAGCATTTCCTAAGCGTCCAGTAAATATTGGTTTATTTATGGCCCTGCCCTCAAGGGACTTGCAGTCTCTCAGGGCTGCCCTGTCACTCACTGACCAATTTCCTAATGACTCTGGTGGGAGAAGCAGGTCCACTGGTGAAATAGGAGAAGAGCAGGACAGGAGCACTGAAAGTGGATTTAAAAGAGATTACATACACACACTAGTGTATATAGAATGAATGGTCAGTGGGGAATTGCTATTGACCAGCACAGGGAACTCTACCCGGCAATCTGTGACGGTCTATGTGGGAAAAGAATCTGAAAGAGAATGGATGTGTGTACACATATAACTGAATCACTGTGTTGTGCAACAGAAAAGATCACAACATTGTAATTCAACCCTACTTCAATAAAACTTAAAAACATTTTAAAAAATCAAAAAAGAAGAGATTATACTTAAAATTAATTTTGAGCACAGGGAACTATATCTAGTCACTTAGGATGGAACGTGATGGAGGATAATGTGAGAAAAAGAATGTGTGTGTGTGTGTGTGTGTGTGTGTGTGTGTGTGTGAGAGAGAGAGAGAGAGAGAGACCAAGTCACTTTGCTGTACAGTAGAAATAGAACACTGTTAACCAACTATTATGGAAAAAATAAAAATCATTTAAAAAATTAAATTAATTTTGACAGACATATAAAAGGTAGGTAAATACCAGGAAGAAATGTATTCAAAACAAGTATAGAAAGTGCCAGTGGAGGTGAGAATAAACATGACCAGGCAGAGGCGAACCACAAGAATGTGCCGATGGGCTCCGAAGGCAGAAGGTCTATTCATGCTCACAGGACACCTGTGTTCTAGAGAAACGTACTTCAATAAAGACATCAAAGAAACTCTGATGAAAATCACTAAGGATCATATTAATCGTTATTGCTGGCTACTAATATATGCCCTCAATTGGAAAGGAAAAGTTAATGTTTCATATAACCAATGTTTAAAATGTTTATTCTTTCATTCAATAACATTGTAAATAGTTGAGTGCTAAGTGTAACTAGCCTACTAGGAAAAATAGCTCATGTCTGTCTCTGCCCCTCACAGCACTTTTCCCCTTTTAGTAAACAGGAATCCCTTCACCATTACTTCAGTATTCCTTTCTAATGTGAATATGGAAAAATCTACAGATTTCGAACGTCATAAGTGGTACAAAGAAAAACTGATGGTTTATGAATTTCCACTGCTGTAAGTTGCTCTTGACTTAGAAAAAGGACTATACAATGAAGCAACATTACCACCCATCATAGAGTAATAATGTAATTAATCTACATAAGTCTGTTTGTGTCCATCACCTGCCTGTAAACCTCAAATGATCACTGGGCTTCTCCAACATCACAATAAGTGAATTAAGTGATTAGACACTTCCAGGAATGATTATTTATCAAACACTGGTTAAAAAAAGAAATTGTATCAAAGTTATACAAGTATGCCATAAAAAGGAAAAAAGGAAGGGCATATTATTTTTTCCCAAAACATACTAAGAAAAGCAAATGACTGGAACCCAAAGCCTAACAGGAATTTAAGGACATTTGTAAAGAACAATAAGTTAAAAAAATAAAACTCATTATCAAGTTCGTCAGTATAGTGACTCTTTCCATCACTCCAGTGCCTCATGATATTGGGAATGAGTGCTGAGAAAATAAAAATTCATCAAGCACTTTAAACTTTGCTGTTCCGGGGAGTTCCCGACCAATATGCAAATCTGAGTTTAAGAAAACAATGGTATTGTAGCAAATCCAATATTTCTCTAGTTCTTCGATTGCTCTGTTAAGAATGGCATTCTGATTTGACCAGGGAACAATCCAGTCTCTTCTGCAAAAGGGACCACCACCATCAGCCATCTGGCCTGGTGCACAGTCTCCATATCACAGCCAGCAGGCTCCCAGGGGGTGGAATTAAGATGCCAGCCATGAAGCCCGCATTCCAATGAGGAGACTTCATACTAATCACCTCTTTTTCCAACCCGCAGATGCTCCTTTTCTGTCTAACTCATGATCATCCATCAGCCCTCATCTTCCCACACCCCCCCCGCTCTGGGGTTGGAGCAGGAGCTACAACTTATCACCTACGTAGCTTCATTCTTTTCCCCAGTGCCTGGAAAGGGAGAGGACTGCTAAGTCCGTTCATCAAAACCTGTAAGGAGGTTGAATTATTGTTTACGAATCTGTCATCACTTTCTGGGCAGCAAACACAACACATCATTTCTAGTACACTTAAATGCTTGCTAAGTTAGAATGCATGCTAGAAAGTAACACTTTCTGAGCACCAGAGGCCTAGGTTATTTTTTTATCTCATAAGGAATTACTGTAAAAACTTAGGCCTTGCCCAGTGCTTCTCAGAGTATCGTAAGCTCATCAAGTTTACTAAGTCTCTCCCTTATCAATGTCTCCCCTATACAGATGAGGCAACAACAAATTATTTTTAGAATAATAATAATAAATGTCCAGTAGAGCACACAGAACCATGTTTGAGTTAAAAGTCAATTTACCTCCTCCAAGTCTGTAATTTATATCCAGAAAGAATACTAAATCACAGAAGAAAGGGCTTTGCAAGTTACAAATTTTATAAAAAGTTACCATATTTCCCTCTCTTTTCATCACAGGCCCAGAATGTACAATTTTACTGTTACCATTCCCACACAAGAATCTCTTTTTAAAGAAAATGAAAGGACAAACTTAAGGTTAAAATATCTGTATATGAATATCAAAGTTCTACTATTTTTGTTTTTGATGGATACTATATGAAGGACAAGTTTTTAAAGTGTCACTATAATGGCTATTTCACAGAATTCTTAAGATTGAAATATAATGGAGTGAAAACCGACAAAGTACAATATTTCCTGGTCTTTTTTATGAGTAAAAGAGAAAGCAACTATTTCCAAATTTTAGGTTTTCCATTTAAATCTCCATTCAGACTTTTTTTATCTTTTTCTCTTTTTTTGAAACCTACCTTTTACTCTTAGCCTACCATAGACATTTTACTATATTAACAATGACAAGAGTACAGTGCCTCTATTTGTTCAGCAATATGTTTATGAAAGCCATAAATATTTTCCATGTACTTTCTCTAGGCACTGAGAATACAGACATGAACAAATTGACAAGATCTCTTTCTCACTGGACATTTGTGTCATTTTTTATAAGATTCCACATGTAAGTGCTATCTGTCTTCTGACTTACGTCACTCAGTATCATAATGTATAGGTCCATCCATGTTGCTGAAAATGGCATTATTTCATTTTTTCTTATGGCAAAATAATAGCTCTTTTCTTTTCTTTTTTTGACTTTTAGGGCTACACCCACAGCCTATAGAAGTTCCCCTGCTGGGGGCTGAACCGGAGGTATAGCCGCAGGCCTATACCGCAGCCAAAGCAACGCCAGGTGCAAGCCAGATCTGCAACCTACACCACTGCTCATAGCAACAAAGGATCCTTTAACCCACTGAGAGAGGCCAGGAATCAAACGCAAGTCCTCATGGTTCATTACCGCTGAGCCACAATGGGTACACCTAGCCCTTTTCAATAGTATTTACAAAATGTCTTTTTCCCAAGGCACTATAAAGCCTATAGTAAACTTTAGTAAGATCCTTCTGCGATGGTTAATTTTACGTGTCAACTCGGTGAAGTTACGGTACCCAGGTGTTTTGTCACACACCAGCCTTGCTGTTGCGGTTACTGTGAAGGTGTCTTTTAAATGTGACTAACGCTTACATTGATATTTAAACCAGTAGACTTTGAGTAAAAGTGATTATTCTCTATAACATGGGCGAGCTTCATTCAGTACAACTGATGCTTTACGAGAAAAGACGGAGGTCCCCAGAAGAGGAAGGGATTCTGCCTCCAGACCCGTTAAGATTCAAGTTCCCACAGGAACTTCCGGCCCACCAGCCTGCCTTGCAAATTTTGGATTTGCTAGATTGCACAATCATGTGAGTCAATCCCTTAAAATAGAAAATAAATCTCCCCTCTCCTTCTCTGTTTCTGGACACACACACACACATACACACACACACGCACACACACACACACACACACACACACACACACACACACACATTCTGTGGGTTCTGTTTCTTTGGGGAACCCTGACAAATACACCCACATGGGATTTTCTAAGTAGTTTCCACTCAGGACTCAATAACCCAGCAATATTCCTAAAATTATTCATCTTCCTCATTCAATACCAGTTTGGAAATCCAAGGTATAGCCTTTCAGAGATGAACAAAATATCAGAGATAATCCATTTTTATGCTGCTAACTTGATTTTTTTTTTTTTACACAGCTGTCTCTTGGAAATATCTTTATTAGATCCACTGAAAAGGACTTTATTTCTATAGCACTTACATGATACTAAATCATCAAAGCTAAGTCTTTCAAAAAATGTACTGAGTTTCAGAAACATAGCCTATTCTGTAACTGGCTGCACAGCTTCCTAATGCTTCAATTCATCCTTGGATTTTTCCATTTTGTTTCTTAAATTGATTTTGATGTATATGTGAGTACTTTGCTATCTACCTATATATCTACACACACACACACACACACACATATATTATATATATGTATATATAGCAGATGATGTAAAAGAACTAAGGAATGCTGCTTACTCTCATGGAACCAAGAATTTAATTAAGTGGACTGCATAAATAGTCACATAAATAATATATAGTGAAGTAGACAGCTTGTTCTAATGTTTACCTTGGTATAGTACTAAGTGTCAAGTGCATTACAGCGAGGCTACAGAGGACCAGGAGCTTGGCTTTGTTCTTCTCCAGCATCTGGATCAGGACCTGCATATAGAAGCTGCTCATAAATTCTGAGCAAATGACTAACCACATGAAGCATTTCACACAAGTAACTTCCCCATGGCCAAGAGAGATCACTATGTAGACGACAGAATCAAGACGGAGCTATAAAGTTTTTTGTTGAAATCAAACCATCAGGAAGGGACAGAGCTGAATGGAGAACCCAAGGTCTCTGGCTTCCAGAACCATGCAGTCCCCAAGCACCCAGAACCGCAGGGCTTGGACTTGCCGGGGTGAGTGTGGAAGCAGCAGAGGCAGCCCAGTGTTTCAGACACGATGCAGACACATCCTCTGGTGTTACGGCAGCACTAAGAACAAATTCTTCTCCCTCTAACAAGATGGGTCTTCTCCTGAAGAAAACACACTCACCCAATGTGAGTCACATGACACCAAGTTTAAATGCTGACCCCTAGGAAGCACTGGATTTCTTGAAGAAGAAAATGCATGGTCCCAAACCCAGGGCAAAATAAGGCTTGCAATTTTCACAACTTCAGAGAGAATAGCATGCTTACACGCATGCAGATGTGCGTGTGCATGTTTATGTGTGGAAGA
>PVHT021183709.1:590653-674502 GCA_004024745.2 Catagonus wagneri | reverse complement strand
AGAGAGAGCTTGGTGGTAAGTGTCACCCTGGCCCCTCAGATCCTAACAAGCACTGCACACACACTGGTCTCAGAAGGACAGTCATTCCATTATGAGTCCTTCAGTTCTCACACTGCCCTAGAGGGATGTCACACAACAGTTTGCTTGTGGATCTAAAGCAGGGCATTGATGTGCAGTGACACTTTCACAAATAACCCCTCAGGTTTCTGAAAATACATCCCTGAACCTGACTCCACTCATTATTTATACAGAGGACCTGTCACTACACTCCAATATTCCTCTGCACTCAGGCTGCACCGCCCTCGCTTGTAACCTTTGTGGACAGTCTTTCTCAGCAAACGGATAAGGTCTTCACACGAGGTAACTTTATTTTCTTGTTTTTACGGCCGCACAAGCTGCAGATAGAAGTTCCCAGGCTAGGGGTCGAATCGGGGCTGCAGCTGCTACACCAGGACAACACTGGATCCGAACTGCATCTGTGACCTAAGCCACAGTTTGTGGCAACACTGGATCCTTAACCCACTGAGCAAGGCCAGGGATCGAACCCTCATCTTCACAGACACAGTGCTGGCTCCTTAACCCACTGAGCCACAATGGGAACTCCTACACGAGGTAACCTGGAGATGCCTAGACCCTACTGATGCAGCCAGAGTGAACAGGCCAGCTCATGGGAAAGAGACAACACTTACACAGAGGCTGGACTAGATGGAAGGAAGGAGGAGGACCAGTGTCAAAGTGATGGGTCCAGAAGGGAGCAAGGTTCTTAAAGGAAGACAGGTAAGCCAATCTGGCTACAAGATCAGTTCAAGATGGATGTGATGGGTGAGGTTACCCTCTTTAACAATTTGAACAAATGAGGTGACAGAGATACAATTATAATGATTTGAGGACTTCCCACCAGACTTAAGGAGCTCAAGCAGTGATGCATGCTTCCAGAATAAACCAGTGATTACTGATGATGCTACTCCATACATGAGAATTTATATTCCATTGCAATTCTTAATACCATACTGTCCTTAGAGAACTTGGTGTTTTCTCTTTTGCAGAAGACGTATGTCAGATGATGGTAAAATTTTGACTCTTTTCAAGGAATACTATTCAACCATTAAAAAAGAACAAAATAATGCCATTTGCAGAAACGTGGATGCAACTAGAGATTTGCATACTAAGTGAAGTAAGTCAGAAGGAAAGACAGATACCACATGATTATCACTTTTATGTGGAATTTAAATATGGCACAAATGAACCTATCTACAGAACAGAAACAGACTCACAGACATAGAGAACAGACTTGTGGTTGCCAACAGGGAGGGGGAGGGAGTGGATAGAAGGGGAGTTTGGGGTTAGTAATTGAAAACTACTACATTTAGAATGAATAAGCAATGAGGTCCTACTGTACAGCACAGGGAACTACATCCAATATCTTGGGATAGAACATGATGGAAGACAGCATGAGAAAAAGAAGGTATATATATGTATGACTGGGTCACTGCTGTATAGCAGAAATTGGCACAATATTGTATGTATATCAATTATACTTTGATAAAAAAATAAATGACAGAAAAAAGAGTTGCCCATTTAACCCCAGGATTTAAAAGAGAAATATAACTCTAGGTGAAAAAAAATTAAAATGTGGTACGAAGAAGATAACCATACTCGAGGGCTAGGGAAACCGGCAATTACAAAGACATGGAGAACTGTTTCTCCTGCAAATGGAAGAATTTTGCCTCACGGTTGTTTGCTGGCTTTTGTAAAAGGTGAGCTCACGTTATCTACAGAATGAATTCAAGGCCTGGGTTTGGGGAGAAGAAAAGCTAGCAGATGTGCATGTTCAGGAAGAGAGGGTTCTTTTCTGGGCACTGCCCCCTGGGTCTTTCAGCTCCACGAGTGGCTTCTCGACCACGGAGGTGGCAGGTGGATAGCCAGGGAGAGAAGCAGCAAGTGATGGGTAAGGAGGCAGCCATGGCCTCCTCTTTCTAGGATTTAATATTAGTTTCTAAGAAAATCACATCGCACAGGGTCCTGCACATAGTAAACTGTCATTAGAGCTAAGCTAAAGTTACGAAGAATTGATGGGCACCACTTCAACAGCCCTGGATTGCAGTTTCTTCTGGCATCAATTTCTCAAAGTCGTGTTTCCATAGAAAAATATGAAATACTTGAACACACAAAGGGAAAAAAAGTAGCGGGTTATATGAACTATGAGATAATATACTTGTCCAAAACATTGAGTAGTTTCAGAGTCACACTATGCCCACAAAGTAGTACAGAAACGACTGAAAGTGCGATTTTCCTAATTCACGTTAGGAAATAACATAAAAGTCAACTATAAAAATGAATTACCTGGAATCACACACACACACAAACACCCACACACTGTAAAGGTTACTCTATGGAGAAAACCACACACATTCACTTTTACAGGCTCTTATGACACATGCCCTTTTTATAAGACACTATTGACATGTCTTATCATTCACAGTTAATTACGCTCCATCTGAGAAAATCTCTAGGAGAGCTTTTTTTTTTTTTTTCACACAAGAAAATCTTGATTTGCATAAAAACAATTATATGGTCTCTAACCTATACAAAGACTAAGATGGGGAAAGTTTTGCTCAACCTAAGAATGTTTCCATCATTTCCAAAGGGAGAGAATTTGATCACGGGCTGCTTGTTTACAGCAAGGACAACCAGCAAAATACAACTCCACTCTAGATGGTAAAACTCCTGATGCCGAGTGCTTGATTCACTCAACACTAAATCTCCAACAGTGACTGGTGTGTGTATGTTGTAAGTGCTGAGTAACTGCTTCTTGATTGAGGTCACAGGATGCAGATAAAGGTGACATCCTTTAGTAGTGATATCACTGAATTAAAAGACAAACAGAATTTTTCCAAAGTTTAGTTGTGAAAAATTTCATGATTAGGCACATACGTATACATTTTAAAGTTAAGAATTTATATTGAATTATGACTTCTGTCCTTGTCAGAATGTTATCAGATGTAATAAATACAGATTTATTAGAGAAATTCAGCATGGGCTAAACCTGAAGAAGTAGAATTTTTTGTCATTTAAATTTTTACGTAGGAGTTGCAAAATACTCTTGCCTAAAACTGAAGATTTATGAGTGCAGCTAACTTTTCACGAAGTCAATTATATAAAACTGAAATCTAGCAGGATTCTAGCGGTCCATTTAACGTCCATTTAATAATTTTTAAACGATAATTCAAAGCTGCATTGACCATGAAAATTACACAGCACTTGGTAACAATAAAATATTTTCATCGGCTTAAGTTTTGTTAAAATACGGTAACTGCCTTGATGCTCCTTTGTTTTATAAGGAGGCTTATATACAACTTTAAGCAGATACCAAACATTTTATTTCCACCAAGACAGCAAATAGGTATGCAGGTATCCTAAACCCACCCTCACCTCTGGGACACGTTAGATTACTAAGTCTCTTACAAGTTACTCTAAACCTTATTGTTTTGTAGGTAAGATTTAGCAAGTATTTAATTTTAGATGAGTGTAGAACTTATTGTTGAACTTTAGGGATGAATGCGCTAGAACTGCCAAGTCCACTGCTCTCCTCCACCTGCCAGCTCCCCCGCAGACAGGACGCTCTCTTCCCCAGGCTACCTGCCTGTGATCCAGGCACCACTTGCGTCCCTAAACTTATTTTCCACTCTGCAGCCAGAGAGAGCTTCTCCAAGTAAAATCCTCATCATCTCACCGCCTTGCTTAAAATCCCTTGCTAGACTCCCAGTGCTCTTAGGACAGAAGCAGCATCTTAGGATGGCCGGCAAGTTCCCCGAGGACTTAGTCCCCTGCGCCCCTCCCATGCCAGCCCCCCAGCTTTCTTCCTTAGCTTCGCACCCCACCAGACTGCTTCTCCTCAAAGCATCTGCTGGGGCACTTCCTCTGCCTGGAATACATCAGCCTCCTTCCTTAATGATTTAACGCCTACTCAGCCTTCCGTTTATGTATCACTTCTACATAAACATTTGTGTGTCTATCACACACGCAGAGTGAACAATATAAGGTAAGAGATATATATATTATATACATACAATTATTTGATAAATGTTAATCTACACTAGTAGTCTGTAAACTTCATGAAAGCAGAGACTGTACCTACTTTGTGTTCATTGTTTTACCTCTACCTCCACGCCTAATTTTTTGACACATATAATTTAAATATAAATTATATCAATGACATGCAAGAACTACACTTAGATTTCACAGTAGCGACAAGATGGCTGTAAGAAAGGTCTTGAATTGGAGAGCACAGAGACATCACAAGATAATTCTGAAATACTGTAAAATAAAAGGACTTCCAACTTATTTATTTCCATGACAGCTTTTTTTATGAACTTTATTTAATGAGCACTATTAAATTATGAGGCTTCTTCTGAAGGTGACTCTATTTTTAATCAATAGATGTGCTAAGTGCTGCTATAAACATGACACTATGGTCTAAACTCAAAGATGTTCTATAAATAAAATAGATTATTGTTCTTGAGGTTTGTCAGCTTCCTCATGCAATGCTACAATACCATTCACCAACTAATATTATTTTAAAACTATAGGTCAAGTTAACATATTTTGGCTAACAACTATGCCCCAGCCACCTGAAATTCTATTTTAAGTATCACATTACACATTCCTAAGTATAAACAGAATTAAATCATCTGCCGGTATCAGTTTTCTCTCTTGGGACCCAATCCAGCAATGCACTTCGAGTAACAGGCATGTTTTCTCTTCTTTTTCTCAGAAACACATTAACATGAACTAAAGAAGAAAACCCACAGAGAAGCATTTCGCTGGCAGTGAAGTGATTAATAGCTGCAGGACACGAAGACGGTAATCATAAAGACATTAAAATTTACAGAATCAGTGTCCTTCTGGCACACGTCCCTGCAGAGCACTGTGCAGTGGGAGGTGGCCAAGGATTACTGAGACAGAAGGGTGATGGAGGGAGGATTCCAAATGTAATCGATATATCTGACTAACAGACACACAGCCAACCGTGTGCCCCACTGATGCTCTCAGGGAATATGTTCTGACAAAAAACTGACCACCCTAAGGTGCAAGACAGGCATAAATATAATTAAAAATGCAAAAGTTATACAAATCTATCTTTGGAGGTAGAGGTATAAGTGTCAGGAAGGTTAGACAAGCCACATTTGTAAGTGAAAAACACAATTTGCTAAGAGTAAGCTCACTTCTTTGGCAAAGGAAAATGTCTGTCTTTCCTTCCCTTTCTTTCTGTCCCTTCCTTCCTTTCCTCCCTCCTTCCTTTCTCTTCATCTTTTTAGGGCTGCTCCCACGGCATATGGAGGTTCCCAGGCTAGGGGTCTAACAGGAGCTGTAGCTGACAGCCTATGCCACAGCCACAGCAACGCGGGATCCGAGCCGCGTCTGCAACCTGCACCACAGCTCACGGCCACGTGGGATCCTTAACCCACTGAGCGGGGCCAGGGATCGAACCTGTGTCCTCATGGTTACTAGTCAGGCTCGTTAACCACTGAGCCACAACAGGAACTCCTTTCCTTCATTTCTCTTTCTTTCATTCTTTCTTTCCTCCCTCCCTCTTTCTCTTTTCTTCCCTTCCTTCCTTCCATAATAGATAATACATCCATTTCTAGCATACCCAAGTAGACTTATAAAAATGCCTGATGTGCAAGAAAAATTAGTTGCAACACCACAACTGCTTTTGCAGAGTAGCCCTGAAGAAGTTGGAGTCCTTTTTGCTAACTTTATTCACTTTCATGCAACTAGAGGCTTGACAACAATTATATCTGCCCTTTGAAATTAATTTCTTTAATTTTAAATGGAACAGAGGAAGCTCTCAAAGTCAAAAACATAGAAATGCCTGACCCATGTAAATCAACCTGTTCTTATCAGAAATGGGTAATTGGAAATCATCCCTAAATGCAGCATCGTAGATTTCCTTTGAAAACATAAGCCCATATTACTTTGTGATATTCTAAATAGACAGAGAAAATATCTAGACAGAACGCTTTTTATAAAATCCCTTCATATCAAGTGATAAATTCTCAGAATTGGAAGGGACCAAGAGATTAAGGCCCAAATCCCTCATTCCGGAGCCAGAGTGCTTCAGCCGGAAGACTGCCGCCAATTTAGCATCTCTGCCAGGTGTCAACCAGTCCCACTTCTTACACTTTGCTCATATTTTCCATTTTTAAAACCTTCAACCTTTTCCTTTCTCTGCTTCATTACTAAATTTTAATAGGCTCTATGACTTCAGGGTTCAAAAACGAAAATGTGAGTTTCCACTGCGGTTCCGCAGGTATAAGAATCTGATAGCAGTATCCATGAGGTGCGATCCTTGGCCCCACTCAGTGGATTAAGGATACGGGATTGTCACAAACTGTAGTGTAGGTGGCAGACACAGCTCAGATTCGGTGTGGCTGTGGCTGTGGTGTAGGCCGGTAGCTGTAGCTCCAATTCGACCGCTGGCCTGGGAACTTCTATGTACCACAGGTACAGCCGTAAAAAAAGATGGAAAAAAAAACTGAAAGGTTAAGGAGCAGTCAACATGAAGTCTGAAAAACTCACCCGACACCCCAGTTCCTGTCTACCCAGTGTCCCTCCACTCACCTTAGGTAATCTGGTTTTTCTTTTTTTTATATTCTTAAAGAATTATTTATATAATTTTATATTTTTCTAGAGATGTTATATGTAAAATCATTAAAAATAAAGGTATAGCATTACTCCTTTCTACAGCTAACATGACACTGTACAATTAGAAACTTTAATTTTTAAACAATAAAAAACTTGGAAAACTGACGAGTTTAAAACATGGAAGAGCTCCTTCACTGTCTCTCACACAGTATTTCACTGCAGGGGGCACAAAATTTATTTTAACTTGTGCCCTATTGACAGACAGTTGGCTTATTTCTAATCTTTTGCTCTTAAAAACAATGCTAAAATGAATAATTTAAGGCCATGTGATTGTTTGTAGAATTCCTCTCTCGGTTAAATTCCCATAAGTGGGATTATGGAATCAATTTCCAATTTTTTTTCCTTTTTAGGGCCACAGCCATGACATATGTATATTCCCCAGGCTGGGGACAAATCGGAGCTTCGGCTGGCATCCTACACCACAGCCAAGGCAATGCCAGAGCCAAGCAGCATCTGCGACCTCCACCGCAGCTCACGGCAACTCGGGATCCTTAACTCACTGAGCGAGGCCAGGGATCGAACCCACAGCCTCATGGATGCTAGTAGGATTCGCTTCCACTGCGCCACAACGGGAACTCCCCAGTTTGCAATTTTAAGTTATTGAAAAGTCATCCTCCATAGGGTATATTCAAATATACACTCTGACACAAAGATCTGAGAAAGACTGTTTCCTCACAGCTTTGCCAAAGGAAAAGAGTAACACATCTGAGGACTTTCCCAGGACCATGTATAAAAAACTGTATCTGAGAACGATTTGTTCAAATGCTATGCTCTTTGAACCACTGAGAGGTTGTTTTCTTTCTTTATAACTCTGTGATAACAGTGAGTACAAAATCTTTTCCCTGGTTCATCATCTTTTCACTTTGTTTATGAGATTTCTGGCTATGGACGGGTGTCTAATTTTCATGTGGCCAAACCATCAACAGTTTCTCTTGGGTCTTCTCAATTTTAAATAAAGAGTGAGAGACGCCTTCTCACACAAAGGTTACAAAGGCGGTATCTTGTGTTTCCTTCCAGCATCTACACTGTCACATTTTTTTTACAAGTAACTTTAATTCTGGAGCCCAGAGTATTGCAGGCTGAGCCCAGAAGCCCAGACATTGTGCTGAATGATGGAGCACTGACCAGGTTGTAGGTAAGCACCATCAATAAAATACAGTGGAGAAGGAGGCAGGCATAACCTGATTTACATAAAGTGCAACGAACTTCATGAGGAGAAAAGTTCAGGGTTTTATGAGAGCCTCTGCCATTGGGATTTGATCGAGTGTAAGAGACGAGTTAAAAACAAAAACAACAGGAGTTCCCTTCGTGGCTCAGTGGTTAACGAATCTGAATAAAAACCATGAGGTTGCGGGTTCGATCCCTGGCCCTGCTCAGTGGGTTAAGGATCCGGCGTTGCTGTGAGCTGTAGTGTAGGTTGCAGATGTGGCTCAGATCTGGTGTTGCTGTGACTGTGGCGAAGGCCGGCGGCTACAGCTCCTGTTAGACCCCTAGCCTGGGAACCTCCATATGCCGCGGGTGTGGCCCTAGAAAAGGCAAAAAGACAAAAAAAAAAAAAAAAAACAAACAGCAACAACAGAAATAACAACTTCATGAGAAACTGACATTAAGAAGAGCCAAGGACATCAGCGACACTGCTGTGGGGCCAGAACAGATCTGCTTCTGCAGGCGAGTAATCAGGTAAGAGGCTCCACCTCCCTGGAATGTTCCGGGGTGATGCCGAAAGAGAGTCTCCTGGGCCACAGGGCAGGAGCAGCGGTCCCCTGAAGTGCAGGATGAGCAGGTTGGGCGGCCGTCCCCTAAGGAGTCGGGGAGCTCCTGGGCCCCTCAGCTGTGCCACCCCCAGGCCCTCCCCACAAGCACCTTGTACAGCCCCACAGCTTTTCTTTCTCTCTCTTTTTATTTTTCTTTTTAGTGCTGCACTTGTGGCATATGGAAGTTCCCAGCTAGGAGTTGAATTGGAGCTGCATCTGCAACCTATACCACAGCCACGGCAGCACCAGATCCTTAAGCCACTGAGCGAAGCCACGGAGTGAACCAGCACCCTCACGGACACTAGGTCGGGTTCTTAACCCGCTGAGCCATAATGGGAACTCCCTTCATTTTTTTCTTTAACTGCACAAACCAGAAAGTCTAACCTCCTAACATACATTACTCCAAAAGGCAATCATTCGAGGCACTATAAAGCCCTTCGGATCACTCAGACTGAGCTTGGATTTAGAAATTAGGAGTGTTTTCTCATGGAGGGCCATTTCCAGCACACCTTCAGATGCAAAGCCGGTGAGCAAAGCACGTTCCAAACTAGAAGGAGGAAGGTGTTATTCTAGGAGAAAGGGCAGTATATGGAATTCACATCTGATTTCTGACTGCTGACAGCCTGGAAATGATTTCCCCCTGCCTTTGGTGCATTTCATGGCAGGCCTTACAAATGTCCAAACATGTAAAGAATATTTATTCAGTAAGAGTTTAGGAGAGTGTAAAATTATTGATTATTGAGTTCCTTTTTTCACATGCCACAGATACCCTGTCAACACGATAAAAACCCTTTCTCCTTCAGTCTGAAGCAATAGGTTTAGGCTGTTAAGGGATTGGGAGACACCGCTTAGAGAGTTAATTTGGTGCATGTCTCTTGAAATCATAGAACTCTTTACTGATTTTATTTTTTTCTTTTCAGGGCCGCACCTGTGGCACATGGATATTCCCTGGGCCAGAGGTCCAATCAGAGCCACAGATGAGGACGACACCGCAGCCACAACAATGCTGGATTTGAATCACATCTGCAACCTACGTTACAGCTTGTGGCAATGCCAGATGCTTAACCCATTGAGTGATGCTGAGGATGGAACCCAAATCCTCACAGAGACAAGGTTGGGTCCTTAAACCGCTGAGCCACGATGGGAACTCCCACTTGTGTTTATCAGGATGCAATTGTTTTCAATTTTATAATTTCATTTGTTGCCTTTCAAACATTTGAGAAACTGTCTTTACCCTCAGTGGTCAGCTGACCTCAGAACAGGTAAGCAACTCCACAGTTCTCTTAGCATCCTGAAAAGAATAATATTTGGTGGTAATGATTGCATCAAAACAGTAATTTTCACTGCTGCCTCCAGTGTGCAATATGATCAAAATTCAGTGTATCTACTAACCCCAAACTGCAAACTCTAACATTTACAATGGAAAAGCAATGAGGTCTTACTGTACAGCACAGGGAACTACTTCCAGTCTCGTGGGATAGAACGTGATGGAAGACAGTATAAGAAAAAGAAGGTGTATATATGTTATGACTGGGTCATTTTACAGTATAGCAGAAATTGACACAACACTGTAAATTGAGTAAATTAATTTTTTAAAAATTCAGTGTAAAATTCTTTCGAAGTAAACATGTCCTTTCCTAACCCTCACTAGGTGGGGCTGAGTCTCCCCTGAACACTCCGCTCTCGTGCCCTGGACACTTGCCCAGAGCTGGTTCACCATCTGCACATTAACTGAGAAATCCAGCTATAAAATCACATGTCTGTTAGAATACCAATTAAAAAAGTAATCACTTATCTATAATGCACACAATTAACACATTGCAGCACTGAGCAGTGTCATTTAGCAAAGAAATTTGGCCAATAATGCATCCCACTCTTTCTCTGAGTATCTGAAATTACCTTTGCAACCGTTTCTACAAAGTTATTGGAAATACTATTATTTATTTTTACTTTTTCTTTGAGAATTAGTGCAATTTTGAAGAATGACTGGGGTTTGTCCTTCTCTACATACAATTGCAGAGCTAATCGAACTCACACTGGAAATGTGATTTTTCTTCTTGTTCTGTAAATCACTACTGGGTACCGTTTTATGGTAGGTAATGTGCTAGAGACTTGAGGCAAATGGCTTATTGTAAACCAATGCCGCCCAATGCTTTATAGAAGTAAGTGTAGGTCCTGTTTGCTCCTTAGTTAAACAGGTTTCTTTGGAATAACCACAGTCACACTCACTGACAGATGCATATTCGCTTTCTATGTTTTTACTTATATCCTGTTCTCATTGACCACCACTGGCCTGAGTGTTACAGGCCTCCCGAAAGGGCTGGGGTTGACAGGGGCTAGAGAGTCAAGACAGCACTTATTCCTTCACTAGATATGTGTTAACCAATCATTATTGTAGCACCAAAGACAGAACACTGAGCAGACATGGTATCTCTTTTCATATGATGTTCCGTCTTTAGTGCTACAATAATGACTGGTTAACACATATCTGGTGAAGGAATTAAGTGCTGTCTTGACTCTCTAGCCCCTGTCAACCCCAGCCCTTTCGGGAGGCCTGTAACACTCAGGCCAGTGTCCGGCCCGCGGACAAGCCCAGAGCGCCTGGCAGTAAGCAGGTTGTCCTTATGAGCAACAGGACTTCACGTACCCCAAGACATTTGGGTTCTGCAGTGAAGAGTTCTAAATCAGTGCCTTCAGTGGTCTGTGCATCTCAAAACGCACTGACCAAACCCCATTTCAAAGATCCCGATGTTCACCGTGATTTCCAAAGATGAACGCTTTTAAAAACAGATGAAATCAATCAGAATCATCATCAAAATAAGAACATCAGGAAATGGAGGTCGAGACACCGCAACGCTTAGCAAATGGTCCTGGGACATTAGAATGAGTCATAAATTAAATTCTTTGTCCCTGTGACCATATTACATACAAATCCTATTTCTTTGTGAAAAGAGAAAAGGGCAAGAAACATAATTTTAGTTTCAATTTGGTATTTTTTTTTCCAATTTAGTGGTTTCTGCCGGTGGTGCCAAAAAAAGCATTAATGTCACAGCAGTGTTCTAATTTCTAAGACTGCTTTCAGAACGAGATTAAGGGCCCCGCAGGTGGGAAGTGCATTAGAACTTTCCTGGGAAAACTACCACGGTGGACACACATTGGGCTGATGGAAAATGTCCCTGCCCACTTCCCTTTGTATCATGACATGAAATAAAACATAATTTAAAAAATTATTCTCACTTTAATTTTTAATTCCCTAGTGTCTGTCACATCTTGCAGTTAATTAACTTTTCACACTCACCATCTACATCTCTTAATTACACATCGTCATTCGACAACAAAATTTAGCAGAGTACTCTTGATTAATATCAAAATATTAAGGCCACGTTCTAGGAGCATTTAATGGGTTTTCACAGGAAGGGAGCCAAGCATGCTTTTAAGCACTTGATATCAAACAACAAAATTCACAATTTTAACATTTCATACATTCTAAAGTGAATTATATAATCCTGAGCTCTAACACAGAAACGTACACACCTAAAAACTTGGCCGACTGTGAAAAGAAAATGTGTTTTCCTTACAGCACTCCATTAACTAAGTTGGTTGAGAACAGGATTCATTTTTTAGTACTTTTTTAGCCACATCTCCGTCAATATCTAGCCACTTGTTTTTCACTTAACAAGCACAGGTTTAGGAGTTCCCATCATGGCTCAGTGGTTAACGAATCCGATTAGGAACCATGAGGTTGCAGGTTTGATCCCTAGCCTCACTCGGTGGGTTAAGGATCCTGCGTTGCCGTGAGCTGTGGTATAGGTTGCAGACGTGGCTCGGATCCCGCATTGCTGTGGCTGTGGCGAAGGCCAGCAGCTACAGCTCCTGTTAGACCCCTAGCCTGGGAACCTCCATATGCCGTGGGTGCAGCTCTAGATAAGGCAAAAAGACAAAAAAATAAGTAAATAAATAAAGAAACAAGCATAGGTTTACTAAATGAATATTAAAAAAGTGTTTTTCCAAATATAATTTTAAGTGTAAAATCTCAGGTTTCTTAGGCTACTACAAAGAAAATAATGAAGGATTTAAAAAGCAAAATAGGGAGTTCCTGTCATGGCTCAGCAGAAAGGAATCTGACTAGGATCCACAAGGACGCAGGTCCTGGCCCCTCTCAGTAGGTTAAGGATCTGGCATTGTTATGAGCCATGGTGTAGGCTGCAGATGTGGCTCAGATCTGGCGTTGCTCTGGCTATGGCGTTGGCCAGTAGCCATAGCTCTGATTCGACCCCTAGCCTGGGAACTTCCATGTGCCACAGGTGCAACCCTAAAAAAACAAAGACAAAAAAATAAAAATAAAAAGCAAAATAGATTTTTTATATTAATGTTTTCATGGTAATGTGACCTACTTGGGATATTAAAAAATAATTTAAGCAGATGGAGATGGTAAAAATATAGTAAAACTACATAAAGTACATAACTCAAGATCTCCAAAATCTTTTTATTCCAACAATTTCCATGACAAATAGAAGCAAAGTTACTTTCCTGAGGTGTAGCCCAGGCGCCCAGATTACAATCTACGTCCTCGTTGGGATCCTTTAACCACCTGGCCTGTGCCCAGGACCTAGAATTCAAATGCTCACAGTCTCATTTTTATCATTTAAAAACCTAGAGGAATTTCAGAACTAAAATGGACCTGACAGATCATCTAGACCAGCAGCAACGTTGAATACAGATCAGTGATACTTGAAATATTTAGGGACTTACTGGATTTTGAATGAATCAAAAATTATACGTTTTTTGAGCTTTACTGAAATGCTGTAGACTTTCATTTTTACATGTAGTGTTACTTGAGTGAGTTGCCAGGGATTACTGAAATATGACATGAACAACTAAATTTGGCTACAATTAGAATTTATTGAATTCTTCACTAACAATAAAACAACTCCCCCCCCAAAAAAAAGCAATGCTGGAAAATCAACTAGAATATAGCTTCGCTGATGCAATTTTCTAGCAATTGATACAGACACCTCGACTGATGACGGTGTCACCGACAATGCCCTGAGTTAGATCACAGTGTTGAACGTTGTTATTATTACTATTGATTACTGCTCTTCATTATTATCTCTTTTCTACATTTATTTATTTATCTGCTAAAATAGATAACGGCATAATGTTCCCCATGGTGCTTCATTGGTTCTACATGATGATTTTATGTCATTTGCAACATATTATTATAATTAAAAATACACTGACTTTCTTTAGGCTTAAAATCATTGTCTTAAAGTACAAAATCATGTATAAAGTACAATACTATTTCTTTCCTCAAAATATATAAAATTGGTTTCAGCAGTAAGTTCACTGCAATTTTTTTTTTTTTTTTTTTTGCTTTTTAGGTCCGCAACTGCAGCATATGGAGGTTCCCAGGCTAGGGGTCTAATCAGAGCTACAGCTGTTGGCCTATACCACAGCCACAGCAACGCCAGATCTGAGCCACGTCTGCTACCTACACCACAGCTCATGACAACGCCGGATCCTTAACCCACTGAACAAGGCCAGGGATCAAACCCACAACCTCATGGTTCCTAGTAGGATTTGTTTCTGCTGCACCACGAGAGGAACTCCTGTAATTTGTTTTATCTTTTTAGCAACATTTTCATTGTAAATTTTTTCTTTCTACCTTTTTTTTAATCACAGAGCTTATTTCATGTCAAAACAGGAACAAGAATTATTATGGGAAAGAATTACTACAGGAAAGAATTTTTAAAAAGAAGAGAGAATGAATGAGAGAAGAAGAAGAATTGGTACATAAATATTCCGGAAAGTGGCTGCCGCAGTTAATCCTCACCAATCCTATGTGTGAAGGAAGTGACAGTTAACATGGGTCAAGGGGAAAAATTACTCCAGCATAAAATCTTTCTTGCAAGAAGCTCTGTGTAACTGGAAACGAAAAGACACCGTACCTGGTACAACAAGGTGACTTGTGAATGAACTGGAAGGTCTCTCCACCCTATTGTCACAGAGTCACCCTTCACAAGTACCCAACGACTTCTTCATTTTAGAGACCTGAGACCAGGTGATTCATCTTTAAATCTACACACTATATGAAAAGTCACCTGAGTCGATGCATAGCAGACAAATAACACAGTGAACAGAAAAAGATATATTTCTGATGTGATTGCCTCTCAAAAATAAATAAAATTCCAAAATCAGACTCTAAAAAAGCAAAGTATATTCTTTCTTGGTATTTTCCCAAAATACCTTACAAAGTAGGCTGTTTTTCGGTTGAAAAGCTTTCAAAAAGCTCACAAGTAAAAAGCTTGATTTGTAACTGTTAATTAAGGTGTTATAAAATATCATGAATTTTCCATTTCTCACTGATAACATGATCTCAGTTGGATTTATTTTGTCAAATTGTAACTAAAACCAAAAAGACATATATATCAATTTTGAGAGAAATAACAAGCTCCTTTCTGAAATGTTTTTGTTTTTATTAAGCAAAGAAGATAATATTACTGGTTTTCATCAATTTAGAAAATAATACCATTAGTTTTCATCAGTTTGTCCACAAGGATTTTAGGATATGTTATATTAAAAAACAATATTTCCCTAAAGTAATTTTTTCACAGACGCAAGGGATTTAGGGGAAAATATTCAGGAGGAAGGTAGGTTAATACAGTGGTCCACTGAGAAGAGTTAGGAGAACAGACATTAGGAATTTGTGTCTGAGCCTTAATTCAACCAGTAAATAGTTTCAAAGCCTTGGATAAATGACACAGGCTGGGCATTTTGTCTTATTTTTCAATCAGTGAATTGAGAATAAAGGTATTATTTTGTCCCATCATATAATATCTACCACAACAAAAAGGGAGAGGAACACAACTAAATGGTTATAATTCTAGGCAAACAGAAACATATTTCTTGATACCCTTGCAGTAAAGATATGAAGAATAGATTCACATGAAATGGAAAACAACAGAACTTATCCCCAGATCCCAGCAATAAATTCATATGGATTTTAAAGATCCTATTCAGATTGCTAACTTATATGTGTTTAGATGGATAGTAGATTGATTTACATCCTACATTCCACATTTAGCAAGTGAGCACTGAGATAAACTAATGAGCTTAGCAAACCATCTCAAACTAAACACTGTGTCAAAATGCACCAACTTTACTTTCTATGTATTTCCACTGTGCCTATGCTGTCACTGCTGGGTTTTCAGACCGTCAACATTTTCTCATACTCAGCCCCCTCATGAACATCTTACGGACACTGGACTTTACCTTCTGCTTTGCTTCCCACAAACCCATCTACAATATGCTATATGACATGAAAATGATACAGAGGAGTAGGTAAAGATTATCTATTTCTTCTTTATCTAAGAAACACACACATATACACACATACACATACATACCTGCATACATACACATATACATACATACAAAGGAATAATACTCAGTCGTGAAAAAGGATGAAATAATGCTGTTTGCAGCAACGTGGATGCAACTAGAGATTATCATATTAAGTAAAATAAGTCAGACAAAGAAAACTATCACATGGCATTGCTTATACATGGAATCTAATAAAAAATGATACAAATGAACTAATTTGCAAAATAGAAATAGACACAGAAAACAAATTTACAGTTACCAAAGGGAAAAGGAAGGGGAGGGATAATTTAGGAGTCTGAGATTAACAGCTACTCACTATTATAAATAAAATAGGTAAACAACAAGGACCTACCGTATAGCACATGGAACTCTACTGAATGTTCTGTAGTAACTTATACAGGAAAAGAATCTGAAAAAGAATATATATATGTATATAACTGAGTCACTTTCCTGTACACCATAAACGAATACAACACTGCAAATCAACTACACTCTGATAAAAAAAAAATCAAGTACAGATATAGCCATGTTATTCTCTTGCCTAAACCTTGAGAAGTTTCCCAGTGTCTCCTGGTCATCAGGATGACCTATCAGTATCCTGCGGCCTGGGTGTGTGCTCTCCCCTCCCACCACACAGGACCCTGAGCTGTGTGCTCCAGGGAGGCAGACCACCGAAAGCATCCTCAGCAGCACCCTGCTTTTGCACCACGATACTCCTGTCCTTGTGCTTTTCACCCAAGACCTCCTTACAATCCCCCGTGGCTTTTGGTCACCTTATATTTTAAGAACCAGTTAAGCTGTCACTTTTGCCCAGGCCCTCTTCGGTGATTCTGGTCTCCAAGAAGTGCCCTTTCTCAAACATAGTACCCATGTCTGAACCCTGCAGGTACCGTGTTTACATGCACTATGGATTGGGGCACCCCTCTGCAAAGACTTAGCCATTTTACTATTTTTGGTTCCAAATGCCCATTGTATTAGTTTTCAACTAGATGTCTGTAAAGCATCACTGGGAACGTTAAACAGTCATGTTGAGATGGTTCCCAAAAGAAGTATCAAGGATGGCATAACCCCAATACAGTTAAAATAACTGAGAAACAAGGTGCCTTTACCTCCCTACCCTCTGACGTGTCAGGCTTTGGGTTACACTCAGATGACAACTTGCCACTTTCTAAATTTATCTTGAACCTGTTTCTTGTGCTTGTACCTCCTCCCTAACCAGTTCAAACATTTCTATAAAATGCAAAACATTTCTTTGTCTGTGTCTCCATTTTCCTGTTTTTATAATAATGATTTTGATTTTTTCCATTACAGCTGGTTTACAGTGTTCTGTCAATTTTCTACTGTACAGCAAAGTGACCCAGTCACATATACATGTACACATTCCTTTTCCTCACACTATCATGCTCCATCATAAGTGACTAGATATAGTTCCCAGTGCTACAGAGCAGGATCTCATCTCTTATCCATTCCAAAGGCAACAGTTTGCATCTATTAACCCCAAATTCCCAGTCCATCCACTCCCTCCCCCTCCCCGTTAGCAACCACAAGTCTGTTCTCCATGTCCATGATTTTCTTTTCTGTGGAAAGCTTCATTTTTGCCATATATTAGATTCCAGATATGTGATATCATATGGTATTTGTCTTTGTCTTTCTGACTTACTTCACTTAGTATGATAGTCTCTAATATGGAGGTACCTTAGAAAACTATACATACAACTACCGTATGATCCAGCAATCCCACTCTTGGGCATATATCAAGACAAAACTTTCCTTGAAAAAGGCACATGTACCCGCATGTTCATTGCAGCACTATTCACAACAGCCAAGACATGGAAATAACCTAAATGTCCATCGACAGACGAATGATTTAAGATGTGGTATATATACACAATGGAATACTACTCAGCCATAAAAAAGAACAAAATAATGCCATTTGCATCAACATGGATGGAATTAGAGACTCTCATACTATGTGTATCCATTTTCTAGCAAGTCCTCAAGGTCTCTGGTCAGATACAGACATGTTTGACAAAAGTTTGTAAATTAAATTTCTCCCACAATTACCATTTTACAAAAATGGTCTATTTCTTCAATAATTCATTCCACAAAAACTGAAGGTCTTCTATGGCCTCAGCACTAAGTTTCCAACAGTGAATAACCCAGAAAGGTCCCCACTTCACTGGTTCTTCTATATCATAGTAAGAGGAACACAAAAGTAAATGAACAACCAAAATGGGTAATTTCAGACCATGTCAAGTTGTAGGAAGTGAAGAAAATAGAAAGAGCTCATAGGGAGCAGCTGGAGGTTGGTGTAGATGATGGTTGGACGTCTCCCCAGGAAGGTGGGAACTGAGCTGAGAGCACTGAGAGCGAGGAACAGGGTTCCAGGCAGAGGGAACAGCCTGTGTAAAGGCACAGGTAGCAAGAGGTGGGCTGCATGGGACAGAAAGACTGCCAGCTGGGCTTGGCCTGAAAGGGTTAGCCACAGAAGAGTAGGGGGAGGAGGTGAGGTCAGTGAAACTCATCCTGGCCCTACTAACCACAAAAAGGCATGTGGCTTATTATCTTAGAAGGGCAGGAGGATCCTGACCTGCCTCAGCATGAAATCTGATTTACCTTTTAAAAGTCTGCTTTCAGAAAAATGCATGACAGGAGTTGGGAGGCTCTGCAGTGGGACAATCTGGGAAATAACGGTGAATTAGAAGGCAGAGTGGAGAGGCACTGTTAACACATTACATTCGTGAGACAAGGGAAAGAGAGAAATAAGAACATGTTAATTCTTGGTCTGAACAACAAGAGGGATGGAAGTGTCATCTCATGGGCAAGGACAGGAAAAGAACAGATCTGGAGGCAGAAATTCAGAATTTTGTTTGCAGAAAAGCTAGTTTGAACTTAATGTCCAAATTCCTTACTATAATGTAGAAGATCTGAACTTTAATTTTAAGGCTAATTGAACTTAATGTCCAAATTCTTTAGTATAATGTAGATTTTAATTCTTTTAGCTATAAATGCAATATTTAATGTATTTCTCAGAATATCAGGGAGAGAAGGGAAAATGTAACTAAGGATTATTTCAACCACTAAACTACGTGTTTTAAATCCCTACCCAGTTAAACAAATATTTCTCGACCATTCACAGTCAGAGACCATGTTAGGTCCTAGAGGTATAGTGGTGAGCAAAACAACAATCTGTCAGCCGTAGTGGAGTTTGTCACTTGGAGGGGGCGGGGGGGGGGGGGGGAAACATGAAACAAGGGATGTCAGGTGTTATGAGGGCTGTGAGGAAAGGTTTCTGTGGGGTACCTAGAACTTGGGGAGCCAACTTGATTGGGGTCAGGAAAGCTCCCTAAGGAATTGGCAATGTGTTTGTTTGATCTGAGACTGAGCAAGCATTATCTAAGCCATCTTCTTAAGTTGTCTCTTTAAAATGGTTCAAGGAGGGTTCCAGGCAGAGGATGCAATTTACACCAAAGCCCAAGGTACAAGAATGTGCTAGATTCCACAAACTTTTATAAAAAGGCTCTGACTCCCAGGGTTTTGGGGGGAAAATGGGGTAAAGATGGTTGCAGAGGAAGGAAGGGGTTATGGGATAGGAATACAGGAAATAAGGTATGCTAATCCTTGTTAAGGAAATAAAATACTTAAAGCTGATGTGCGGTGTAACATGACAGACATTTTTAAAAGACTAGAATGCATAAAAATTAATTTTCAAAAAAACTTTTCCTTCCTTCCTTCCTTCCTCCCTCCCTCCTCCCTCCCTTCCATCCTTCCTTTCTTTCTTTCATCTTTTTAGGGCCACAGCCGTGGCATATGGAGATTCCCAGGCTAGGGGTCAAATCAGAGCTGCAGCTCCTGGCCTACGCCACAGCCACAGTAGTGCCAGATCCAAGCCTCATTTGCAACCTACACCACAGCTCATGGCAACACCAGATCCTTATCCCACTGAACGAGGCCAGGGATCGAACCTACATACTCATGGATGCTCGTCAGATTTGTTTTCACTGAGCGATGACAGAAACTCTAATATTCCAAAAAACTTAATAAAGCGAATATTATTATCTCTATTATATATGTGAAAAAAGTCAAAGCTTAGCTTGTGTAAGAAGCCTGTCCAAGGCATATAGTTAGAATTAGAAAAAGCGTTTAAATCCATTCTTGTCTGATTAAAGCCTGTACTTTTCCACTGCACCTTGTTACCTTATATCCTGTCACCTTCTTCTGCTGCATCCACACAGCAATAATTAAAGTTCCCAAATACTTCCAACTGTGTGCTCACATCATCTTCAGAACACGAAAGCATCCTAAAAGATGCTTAAATCTAAGTCCATGTTTCTCCCTCTGAATTTCCTTAACTAACCTGCAGTAATTGCTGTGGAACAATATTTTGAAACAGTCAAGGTAATTTTCATTCTCTTAAAAGGTCCTTCTCTTTGACCTATTCCAATAACCCATTAAACCAAAGAGAAACACACACACACACACACACACACACACACACACTCAAAGAACAAGGAGGTGGACCGAGTTTGCAATTTCGGGGATTTTTTTTTTTTGTTGTTTTTTCTTTTATTTTCTTTCTTCATACAGACAATAGTTCCAAAAGCCCTGGATTTCAGTGCTTACAATCTGGTACTTACTGGGGTTTTACAGGATTTTTAGAACAGTCTGTGTGTTAAAAAACTGCAGACTCAAGCAAAAATTATAATTAACCGCAGAGAAGAAAGAATAGAAGATAATCAGCCATTTTTCTGAGTTGTCATGAAGGAAGAAAGAACGAAGAAAGGAAGGAAAGAAGGGAGAGAGGGAGGGGAAGGAAGGAAGAAAAAGAGAAAGATAAGGAAAGAGAAACACGGGGAAAGGAGGAGGGATGGTGGGAAAGAAGGATGGAGGGAGGGCAGGAGGAGGGCAGACAGGCAGGCAGAACTTTCTGGATGGAAGAAGAAAGGAGGAGGATGGCTGTAAGATGGTCATGTGGGACCCTGTTCTGTTGCTTCCCTGTCAGGGTCAAGGGCTGAGAGGGCCTTGATATAAAACTCCAAAGAGACCTCAGCTGGCTAGGGGAGGTGGGTTAGTCAGGGATCTCCAGAAGAGAACCAACAGGATTGATTTATTTCAAGGAACTGGCTCACAGGATTGGCGAGTCTAAAATCAGAAGGGCGAGGCCGGCCGGTGGAGACAAGGGAAGAGATCAGTGTGAATCTGAATCCAGCCGTTCTGCTGGAAGAACCCCTGTGCTGGAGGCAGTCTTTGTTCTATTCAGGCCGGTGGGGTGAGGCCCCCTACCTTGTGGAGACAAATCTGCTTTGCGGGGTGGATCAAGACGGTGGAGGAGTAAGATGTTGCACTCACCTTCTCCCACAAACACATCAAAAAAATACATCTACATGTAAAATGACTCACACAGAACATCTACCGAATGCTGGCAGAAGAACTTAAACCTCCAAACAGGAAAAGAAACTCTTGACATAACCGTGTAGAACAAAAGAAGAAGAGAGAGAGAGCGAGAAAAGGAATCAGGATGGGACTAGCCTTCCTGAGAGGGAGCTGTGAAAGAGAAAAGGAACCCACATCCTGGGAAGCCACCTAACAAACAGGGAGATCGGCTGAGATGGAGGGACTTCAAAGTCACCTAGAAAAATGCAGGAGCTGGACTGAGGAGGACAAGGTAGAGTGAGAGCTGCACAGATCATCTGCACCATGGCCCCGGACACCACAGCCCCAGTCACTTCAGGGCCTGGAGAGAAAAAAAAAGAGGACATTGGAGTTCCCATCCTGGCTCAGTGGCTAACGAATTCAACTAGGAACCACGAGGTTGTGGGTTCGATCCCTGGCCTTGCTCGGTGGGTTAAGGATCCGGCGTTGCCGTGAGCTGTGGTGTAGGTTGGTGATGCGGCTAGGATCCCACGTTGCTGTGGCTGTGGCGAAGGCCAGCGGCTACAGCTCCGATTCGACCTGGGAATCTCCATATGCCACAAGTGGGGCTCTAGAAAAGGGAAAAAGGCAAAAAAAAAAAAAGGAAAAAAAAAAAGAGGACACTACAACCAAGCATGCTGTTGCTCTTGCTCCCCTGGGAGCACACCCACCCGGCTGCTGCCACTTCCGAATGCTCTGAGCAGCGTCCAGACGCTTGATCACCGTCCCTTCCCAAGACCCTACAACTAGTAGCAGCAGGTGTACCACCTCCTGTGTGGGCTAAGTTGGACGGGGTGCTTCTTGCATGGTCTGCAGATAGGAGGGGCAAACCACCGCAGTTATCTCTGACTCCAGAGGTGGGCAAGGCCCACCACCACTGGGGATCACTGAACAAGAGCCACTTGCAGCCCCAGCCACCTCAGAGGGTACCACAGAAGAGGCCACTGTGACATAACACCACCTGTTGTTGCTCTCGCTCCCCTAGGAGCATGCCTGCCCAGCTGTTGCCACTGCCAAACGCTCTGAGCAGTGCACACACACTTGATCTCTGTCACTTCCCAGGATTCTGCAACTAGGAGCAGCCTGTGCAGCAACTCCTGTGTGGGCTAAGTGAAACAGGGTACTTTTTGCCTGGTCTGCAGGTGGCGGGGGCAAACCACCACAGGTATCACTGACTCCAGAGGTGGGCATGGCCTGCTACCACTAGAGGTCCCTGAAAAGGCACCTCTTGTGGCTCCAATCACCTAAGAGGAAGGCATCGTAATCAGACTTGTTGTTGCTCTACCTATTGTTGTTCTCAGTCTCCTGGGAACTCACACACCCTGCTGCCACCACTGCAAAATGCTCTGGGAACCTTGTAAATCTGCCTAAGGCTCATCACCACTTCCCAGGGCCCTGCAACTAGGAGTAGCCTGCACCACCTTCTGGCAGGTCCTTGCTGCCATTAAGAGCCCAGCAACTAGGCACGGACTCCCAGCCCTACCCATTGCCTCCTTCTCCCTGGAAACAGAGTCAGCACTCTGGGGATAACAGACTGCTCATGCAGAAGAAAGAGACAGCTAATATTCAAACTCTCACACCAAAAATAAATGCTAACCCCCCCACGACATACAAAGGGGTGTTCTTGCATAGAAGTAGCCCTCCAAGACTACAGTTTGGCTTCCCTAAACTCATAGAAAAAGGAAAGCTTGAGCAAGATGAATAAGCTGAGAATCCATTCCCAGTTAAAGGAACAGGAGAATTCACATTAAGCAGCAAACAATGACACAGATCTCTGCAGTCTGATGGACACTAAGTTCAAAAGGGTGGGAGTGAAAATACTGAAGGAATTAAGGCTGAATATCAAGGAATTAGGAGAAGATATGAACATTAATGCAGATTCCTTTAGAAAGGGACTAGAAAATGTAAGGAGGAATGTGGAAAAAATAGAAAACTCATTTGCAGAGATACAAACTGAGCTAAAAGCACTAAAGAGCAGAAAGAATAATGCAGAGGAACAAATTGGAAGACAGAATAATAGAAAGTACCGAATCAAGACAGAAGACAGAAAACCAAATGAAAAAAAACATGAAAGCAATATAAGAGATCTATGGGATAATGTAAAGCAGGCCAGTCTACGCAAAAAAAAAATAAAAGGATTTTCAGAAGGAGAAGAAAAAGAAAAGGGAATTGAAAATATATTTGAAGAAACTATGTCTGAAAGCTTTCCAAATCTAAAGGGAACTTATATCAAGATACAGGAAGCACAGAGGGCTCCAAACAAGTTAAACACAAATAGGCCCATGCCAAGACATATTAAAATAAAAATGGTAAAAGTTAAAGACAAAGAGAGGATTCTAAAGGCAGCAAGAGAAAAACAAAGTGTTAATTATAAGGAAACCCCCGTAAGGCTATCAGCTATCTCTACAGAAGCACTACAGGCCAGAAGGGAGTGGCAAGATATATTCAAAGTTCTGAAAGGAAAACATCTGCAGCCTAGAATACTGTACCCTGCAAGAATATCACTTAAAACAGAAGGGAAATAAAGAATTTCTCCAACACAAACAAAAGCTAAAAGAGTACAGAAATACTAAACCCATTCTAAAAGAAATACTGAAAGGGCTTCTCTGATAGGATGGAGGAAATCACCATTTGAAAGCAATCACTTAAATAAGCCAGGATACAGATCTAAAAGAGGAAAAAAAAAAAAAAAACTACTGTAAAAGCGATGATAAACACAAGGAACAGCAAAAGGACAAACATGAAGATGTTAAAAAAGGACTTCAAAATCACAGAATGTGGGGAAGGAAAGTAAGAAAATCTAGACTTTTGTTTATAATAATGTGTTTGAGCCTATATGACTATCAGGCTAAAGCAAGTGATACAGGAAGGAGTTCACATGCTTAAAAACCTGGATAACCACAAATCAAAACCAAAAATTACATTCAAAAAAACTAAAAAGAAAAGTGCTAAAGCATAAAATAAACGTAAATCATCCAAACAACAAAAAAAGGGAGAAACACCAAATCAACTGGAAAACAAGGTTTAAAATAGCAATAAATACATATCTATCAATAATTACCCTAAATGTCAATGGTTTGAATACTCCAATCAAAAGACATAAAGTGGCAGGTTGGATAAAAAAGCAAAAAACCTACAATCTGCTGTCTACAAGACACTCACCTTAGGGCAAAGGACACATATAGATTGAAACTGAGGGGATGGGAAAAGATATTTCATGCCAATGGACAAGACAGGAAAGCAGGAGTTGCAATACTCCTATCAGACAAAACAGACTTTAAAACGAAGGTCATAAAGAAAGACAAAGAAGGACACTATATAATGGTTTAAGCATCCATTCAAGAAGAGGATTTTACAATCGTCAATATATATGCCCCTAGTATAGGAGCACCTAGATATCTACAACAAATACTAACAGACATAAAAGGAGAAAATGAAGGGAATACAATCACAGTAGGAGACTTTAACACCCACTCACATCAATGGACAGATCTTCCAGATAGAAAATCAACAAGGAAACAGAGATGCTAAATGACACAATAGAAAAGATAGACTTGATCAACATTTTCAGGATATTGAATCCAGAAAATTCAGAATATGCATTTTCTAAAGTGCACATGGAACCTTCTCAAGGATCGATCACTACTGGGGCAAAAAGCCAACCTCGACAAATTTAAGAGTATAGAAATTATTTCAAGTATCTTCTCTGACCACAAAGGCATGAAACGAGAAATCAACCACAGGAAAATAAATGAGAAAAAACTGACTACATGGAGACTAAACAACATGCTACTAAAAGACCAGTGGGTCAACAAGGAAATCAAAACTGAAATTAAAAAATACCTCAAGACAAATGACAATGAAGACACAACCACTCAAAATCTATGGGAAGCCGAAAAGCAGTGCTCAGAGGGGAATCCATAGCAATACAAACCTTCCACAAAAAAGAAGAAAAATTTCAAACTAACAACTTAACTCACCACCTAAATGAATTAAAAAAAAGTAGAACAAACAAAACCTAAACTCTGCAGAAGGAAGGAAATCATAAAGATCAGAGGGGAAATCAATAAAATAGAGATTAAAAAATAAACAGAAAAAAAAATCAATAAAACCAAGAGCTGGTTCTTTGAAAAAATAAACAAAATTGACAAACCTCTGGCCAGGCTCACCAAAAAGAGGAGAGAAAAAATCCAAATAAACAAAATAAAAAAACGAAAAAGGAGAAATCACAATGGACACAGCAGAAATACAAAAAAAAAAGTAAAAATACTATGAACAATGGTATGCCAAAAATTTGACGACATGGAAAAAATGGACAACTTTCTAGAAACTTACAGCCTGCCAAAACTGAATCAAGAAGAAAAAGATCTACTGAACAGACCATTCAGCAGAAATGAAATGGAACATGTTGTAAAAACACTTCCTACAAATAAAAATCCAGGACCATGGATTCACAGGCGAATTCTACCAAACATGCAAAGAGGAACTCATACCCATCTTCCTTAAAATTTTCCAAAAGGTTGAAGAAGGAACACTCCCAAAGACATTCTATGATGCCACCATCACCCTAATACCAAAACAGAAAAAGATACCTCCAGAAAAGAAAACCAAAGGCCAATATCTCTGATGAATACAGACGTAAGAATTCTCAACAAAATTTTAGCCAACCAAATCCAACAACATATAAAAAAGATCATACACCATGACCAGGTGAGATTCATCCCAGGTTCACAAGAATGGTTCAACATATGCAAATCAATCAACGTCATATACGACATTAACAAAAGAAAAGTCAAAAACCACATTATCATCTCAATAGATGCAGAGAAATCATTAGACAGAATCCAACATCCATCATCATAAAAACTCTTACCAAAGTGAGTACAGAGGGAACATGCCTTAACATAATAAAAGCCATTTATGACAAACCCACAGCAAACATAGCACTCAATGGAGAAAAGCTGAAAGCCTTCCCACTAAAATCTGGAATAAGACAAGGATACCCACTCTCACCACTTTCATTCAACTTAGTATTGGAAGTCCTAGCCATAGCAATCAGACAAACAAAAGAAATAAAAAGTATCCAAATCGGAAGAGAAGTAAAATTGTCACTCTATGCAGATGACATGATACTATTTATAGAAAACCCTAAGGACTCAACCCAAAAACTACTTGAACTGATCAACAAACTTAGAAAAGTAGCAGGATATAAGATTAACATTCAGAAATCAGTCGTATTTCTGTATACTAACAATGAAATATTAGAAAAGGAATACAAAAATGCAATACCTTTTAAAATTGCACCCTAAAAAAATCAAATACCTTGGAACAAACCTGACCAAGGAGGTAAAAGACTTCTATGCTGAGAACTATAAAACATACATCAAGGAAATTAAAGAGGATTCAAAGAAATGGAAAGATACTCCATGCTCCTGTATTGGAAACATTAATATTGTAAAAATGGCCATGCTATCCAAAGCAATCTACAGATTCAATGCAATCCCTATCAACTTACCCACGACATTTTTCACAGGAGTAGAATAAACAATCCAAAATTTATATGGAACCACAAAAGACCCAGAATTGCCAAAGCAAACCTGAGGAACAAAAAACAAGCAGAAGGCTTAACTATCCCAGACTTCAGGCAATATTACAAAGCCACAGTAATCAAGACAGTGTGGTACTGGTACCAAAACAGACATACAGACCAATAGAACAGAATAGAGAACCGAGAAATAAACCCAGACACCTACAGTCAATTAATCTTTGACAAAGGAGGCAAGAACATAAAATGAGAAAAAGACAGTCTTTTCAGTAAGCCATGCAGAGAAAACCCAAGAGCCACGTGCAAATCAATGAAACTAGAACACACTCTCACAACATGCACAAAAGTAAACTCAGAATGGCTTAAAGACTTAAACATAAGACAAGACACCATCAAACTCCTAGAAGAGAACATAGGCAAAACATTCTCTGATATCAACTTTACAAATGTTTTCTCAGGTCAGTCGACAACAGAAATTAAAGCAAAAATAAACCAATGGGACATAATCAAACTGACAATCTTTTACACAGCAAAGGAAATCATAAAAAAAAAACAAAAAGACAACTTACAGAATGGGAAAAAATAGTTTCAAATGATGAAACTGACAAGGGCTTAATCTCTAAAATATAAAAACAACTTATACAACTCAATAGCCAAAAAACCAACAACCCAATTGAAAAATGGGCAAAATACCTGAATAGACATTTCTCCAAAGAAGATATACAGATGGCCAACAAGCACATGAAAAAATGCTCGACATCATTGATTATTACAGAAATGCAAATCAAAACCACTATGAGGTACAACCTCACACCAGTCAGAGTGGCCATGATTAATAAGTCCACAAATAACAAATGCTAGAGAGGTTGTGGAGAAAAGGGAACCCTCCTATGCTGTTGGTGGGAATGTAAATTGGTACAAACACTATGGAAAACAGTATGGAGGTACCTTAGAAAACTAAGTATAGGACTACCATATGACCCAGCAATCCTACTCTTGGGCATATATCTAGACAAAACTTTCCTTGAAAAAGACACATGCATCCTCATGTTCATTGCAGCACTATTCACAATAGTCAAGACATGGAAACAACCTAAATGTCCATTGACAGACGACTGGATTCAGAAGATTGGTATATATACACAATGGAATACTACTCAGCCATAAAAAAAAAAAATGATGCCATTTGCAACAACATGGATGGAACTAGAGACTCTCATACTAAGTGAAGTGAGTCAGAAAAAGAAAGACAAATACCATATGCTATCACTTATATCTGGAATCTAATATGTGACACAAATGAACCTATCCACAGAACAGAAACAAACTCATGGACATGGAGAACAGACTTGTGGTAGCCAAGAGGGAGGGGGAGGGAGGGGGGAGAGAGGGGGCGGGACTGGGAGGGACTGGGAATTTGGGGTTAATGGATGCAAACAATTGCCTTTGGAATGGATGAGCAATGGGATCCTGCTGTATAGCACTGGGAACTATGTCTGGTCACTCGTGACAGAGCATGATAACATGCGAAAAAAATAATACGTACATATATGTGTGACTGGGTCAACTTACTGTACAGTAGCAAACTGCCAGAACACTGTAAACCACCTATAGTAAAAAAACAAAAATCACTATAAAAAAAATCTGCTTTGCTCAAATTCTACCAACTTAAATGTTCATTTCATCCAAAAACATCCTCACAGAAATACCCAGAACACTGTTTGACCAAATATCTGAGCACCATGGCCCAGTGAAATTGACAAGTGAAATTTACCATCACAGGAAGATCAGTGAGTCACAGACATTTATCTGCCTTATGTTCACCTGGAATATGCAGAAAAACACACTGAGAACAACCTGTTGGTGGGGGGACGGTGGGGAGAAAGTGGAAGCAACAAGAATGCTGAAAAGGACGTATAGGCAGGAAGTTCTGAATTACATTAACTTGCAAAATATGCTTTATTCAAGTGTTTAAAGACAAATTAATTTCAATGATAAACAATAAAATACGTATGTGTTCAAGAGACCTGTTATAATTCTAGAATCATTCCTTCACTATCATATTTGAACAGAACTCTTTGGCACCTGTTCCCTCACTGGTAAGTATTTTGAGGTAACCTCTTCCCCACTGGACACCAGCAACAGGCTCTACAGTGTTTTACGTGCCCACACACACTGGTAGGTGCTAAACAAAAGCTTCTTGCGTGAAGTTTCATTAAGTGGTAAAATCCCTCAGTGCTGTTGTTCCCTATAAAACAAAAGATGACACACTGAGATTACTCACCATTTTGAACAGAGTTAAAAGAACAAAACATTAGAAACATAAGACAGCAGTCAAAAAAAGATGCTGTTTTTCACTTAAAGAAATCATTTGGGATGAATAATGTTTTCCTCCTGACTTGAGACATGTATCTCCATAAAAGAACCTGTTTTTAAACAACACAATTTTACCATTTGCTCTTCGAGTCAGCCAAGAAGAGGGATCATAATATGGACCTTTCACTTTGCATGAGTCACATGTCACTGTAAATACAGAGCAGACTTTGCCAGTGAAAAATGGCATTAAATGTGTCATTCACTGTTCAGCAGCAATGACCCAGTTCTATCTAACCATTCTGTGTTAAAAACTTTGTGCTTAATAAAATATGCAAGAAGCCTGTCTGATGCAGACACCCTGGAATCCTGCAAATGCCTCCTATGACAGGTGTCAGAAAGCCAAGGAGGGTGAAGGCTGTGAAAAGAATGTTTCAGGTAATGCGGGAGGTGCCAGATGTCCCCAACAGAGGGCTCCGGGCTTTCTTGGCAGGAATACTTCCAGCCCTATTCAGCTTCCTGGGAAGGTAATTTCCTCAAGGACTTGTAAATGTAAATGGGAGCATTAAATATTTAATTTTACATTAACAACATGAAATTCTCTCCTGCCACTCCAGTATGTAGGTGTTTCTGTGCAGTTGAGAAACCCAATTTCATTTAGTATAAACAAAGTTCAATAATCCAGTATTTAATTCTTTTGAAATGAAAATTATCCAAAGGTAGGGAACATTGTCTTCGAGGACACGTCTTAATTGCACCTAGTGTTTCACTATATTCCCTCCTTTGGTTTAACCACATAAAATCCTGTATTTGTATTTGCTCCTGAATGAAAACCAAAACTTAATTTTGTATTAAAAAACTGATACCTGAAAAATTGTTGCATTATTGGTCATTCACAGAAAAAAATGCAATCCGTATATAAAAGCTGGCTACATTTTAGCACTTGGTAATGACCAGAGTTTTTGTTTATTGAGCAGCCCATTTGTCTTCAACCTGGGAAGAAGTTTTATTTATTATTTATAATGACTCAATGATATGGGCACTAACGCTATCTGCATTTGAAAAGTGAAAATAAGGTTTATGCCAGCCAAGATTTCCAGTTGAAACCGAGCAGAACCCTGCAATCCCTCCCAAGTACAAAGGTCCCTCTGTGTCCCCTGCCTCTTGCCCCCTGACTCAGAAAAGCTGATTCTGCCAGGCCTCCCTGGGTCACAAAAGAGTAGGCTTGAGCAGCTAGTGATCGGGACAGTAGAGTCACAGTGTCTGATGTACATTCCTGAGTTGTATTACAGATACCGTACCTGCCACCAGAAAGAAAAGCTACCTGAGTGATGACCAGACTGCAGCCGTGCCATAAGCTGCTTCTTCTTGAGCAGAAATAAATCCAAGGCTAGCACAGGTCCAAGAACTGGCCTCAAGAGAATGGGAGTAACACTATTGCTCATAATAATCTATATCTTTGTGGGCATCAAAACATGTAGCTGGTTCTGCCTATATATATAAACGGGCAACTAAAACTGTCAGAACAGAGATGCTACAGACCCAAGCTGACATCCTCCACTGTAAGAATATGGTGCCCTAGGTCAGCGTGAAGATACAGAAGATGGATCTTCACTCCTAATCCCATCAAAATGGAGTGACGGCTGACAAGTGGGAGTCTGTAAGCAGCTCCTCTGCTCCTTTCCTGATTGCCTATTTCTGTTCCCCTTAAATCTTAATTATATTAATGAGATCCGTAGGCAATTTAACTTAACTCCTGACTTATGCTCTGCTAAGTCACACACCATGCCTTGCCTAACCAGCGGATTCTTTTCTTAGATTAAAAGAAGTAAAAATGAAGAACGAAGCCATTAAAGAATGGCTAGCTCCCAAATAATTAGAGAAATGCATATCAAGACTACAACGAGGTATCGTCTCACACCAGTGAGAATGGCCATCATCAAAAAGTCTACAAACAATAAATGCTGGAAAAGGGAGCCCTCCTGCACTGTTCATGGGCCACTACGGTGTAACTGCTATGGAGAACAGTATGGATGTTCCTTAAAAAACTGCATATAGAACAACCATATGATCCAGCGATTCCAATCCTGAGCAAATATCCAGAGAAAAAGATAATTCAAAAAGATCCATGCATCCCGATGTTCACTGCAGCACCATTTACAATAGCCAAGACATGGAAGCAACCTAAATGTCCATCAACAGAGGAATGAATAAAGAAGATGTGGTACATATATACAATGAAATATTACTCAGCCATAAAAAAGAATGAAATAATGCTATTTATAGCAATGTGGATGCAACTACAGATTATCATACTACATGAATTCAGAAAAAGAAACACAAATACCATGTGATATCACTTATATATGGAATCTAAAATATGCCACAAATGAACTTACCTACAAAACAGAAACAGACTCGCAGACATAGAGAACAGCCTTACAGTTGCCAAGGCGGAAAGTGGATGAGGGAGGGACGGATGGGGAGTTTGCGTTTAGTGGCTGCGAACTAGTATATGTAGGATAGATAAACAAAAGGTCCTACTGTACAGCATAGGGAATTTTATGCAATATTCTGTGAAAAAACAATGTAAAAGAATATGTATATGTAATATACACGTGTGCAGATCACTTACACTGTAAATCAACTAAACTTCAATAAAATAAAAGATAAAGAAAGAATGACTAGCTCTGTACGCCTAGCAGCCCCCTGAGCAGTCCCGTGGACAGATCACAGAGGCAAGACAGCATCTGAATCGTCAACCAGTCTGCAGGTGACGGCGAAGGATGCAGAACCCAGCCTCCTGCCTCGATGATTCAATGAGATTCTTTCCTCTTTTCTCCCTTAAACACTATCATGTCCCAGCAGAATCTTTGGAGCTACTTTGTGGACACAAGTCTGCCTCCTCCCCAGACTGTAGGATTTTTGATTCAAGCAACTTTCCTCTCTCCAACACTTTCCTCTCGATTATCTGCTTTGAGCGGCGGAAGCGGGAGTCTGGTAACACACACAGCCACGCAGTGGTGGTTCTGGGACCTTGGGCTCTCCTCCTACTCTAAATCATTCTGCCTCCTGTCTCTTCCTATTGGGGGATGAACTGTCCATCTTCTTGGATTAAGACTGTGCAATAAAAAGAAAGTTTCTGTTTTGTTTTGTGTGGTTTTTTGTCTTTTTAGGGCCGCACTGGCACCACATGGAGGTTCCTAGGCTAGGGGTCTAATCGGAGCTATAGCTGCCAGCCTACACCACAGCCACAGCAACGTCAGATCGAAGCCGTGTCTGCAACCTACACCACAGCTCAGGGCAACGCCGGATCCTTAGCCTGCTGAGCAAGGCCAAGGACCATCGAACCCGCGACATTGTGGTTCCTAGTCGGATCAGTTTCTGTTGTGCCACGATGGGAACTCCACGAAGAAAGATTTTAATTCTCTCAATTTGACATCACCAAAAAGTGTTCTAGATGAGTAATCATATGTGACTCCACCTCTCTGCCCACTGGGGATCTGGAGACACTATGAAGGGATGGTTTTTGTTTTCTTTGAAATACTTGCCAGGAATTTGAAATATTTCTGTGATGTCTCTGTTCCGACTACCCAGGTAACACGGAGAGTCAAATTCCACATTAAAAAAAAAGTCTAATTGTTCTTGAAATTCAGTTAACTTAAAGCGATGTATCTTCACAAACATATAAAGATAGTGAAAATAAACTGTAAGGAAGCCAAAGCAAACTAAAAATCTAACCACACTACACAATTTGATAAAACTGTCCGAATGATATGTTTCAATGTAATACCTCCCGAAGGGGATGCAGCTGAACTCATATTTCATCAATGACCATTAATGACAGGCTCAGCCTTAATCATGTAAACATAAAAATTAAGTTCCAGACTGAAAACTGTAAATGACTCACTCTACTCTGTATAATTAGATTTCTGCTCTGACCACTAAAAATAGCATGACACCTTCCTCCTCACATACCTGTGGCAAGAAGAGAAAATGAGAAATGATATTTATTTCATACCACACAGACCAAGAGAAACTTTTATACCATTTTCTCTCTTTCTCTGGAATGGAGCCAAAATTTCTCCAGAAAAATTTACTCATTAAAACCAAAACTAAAAGAAGCTTCATTTTCCAGAATTGTTTAATCACAGTCCTTTGCTGTCAGACTCCAAACTGAGAATTAGAAAGATAAAAGAAGGAAAAACATCAGCCCCTTTCCTTATCACAACACAGCCTCCGCATTCATCTTTGTTTCAAATAAAGTCTGTTCAGTTTTCAAGAGCAATAAAACTACCTTTGATTCAGCGCCTCATTCCTTCTAAAATTAATTAGTAACAACTATGGTAAATTTTTTATGTAGGTTATCACAGGATATTCATATATTTAACTGGAATATAGTCAATATATGTAAAAACTATATATAATAATTGCTCAAACCAAGAGCTTAAATAACAAAAAATATTATGTAAATTATAATAAAAAAATTTTAAAATAACTTTCCAATTAAAAATTATACTTTACCATTAAAATATAATGTATATAGCCAATTAACTTTCAATAATAATGACATAATAGCTACGTGAGAACTTACTATATGCAGTCACTGTTCTAAGCATTTATTGTATTATCTCATCCAATAGAAAGTTCCCCTCCTCCTTGAATTTTTTTGTGGGGGGGGGCAATAGAGGTCATCATCAACAAAAAAAGTATAGTAATATTTATGCCAAAACAAGTCAGCTTATTTTGCATTTTAGAATGCATAAATATATATTTCCTGATACATCTGTATCACATGATCACACTGTTATATCTTTGTCAGTCTGGAAGTGTTTAGTCAGCTGTGAGCCAAGAGATTTTCTAGACTGTCAATTTTATATTTTAACTTCACTCATGTGTTCCTTTTAATAAATATTAAAACTGCCATTCCCCACAAACCCAACACATGATCAAGCAAGAGCAAAAAGGTTAGAATCTCTACAGATGGGATGAGATGAAAAAAACAGTGCTATTGCAGAAGGAAATGAGTGAAAACTCTGAATAATGAAAACTGGACATTTAAAATTTTCCTTGTATTATAAACTTTCAATGAAAAAGCAAGAAAATCAAGTCACCATCTTATGGCATTAACGTTCCTTAAGATGATGCTATTTTGATGGACATCGCTCTAAAAATCTCAGTGGCTTCATTAATATTACTGGCTTACCATTAGTTTCTCTGCTCAAGTCAAGGAAAAGTGCTCTTCCTGATCAGAGGACTCTCTTCCACATGATAATTCGGGAATATGTCCTTCCAATAGATGGCTCCGCCATCTTGAAAATGTGGTTTCCAGATCTCGGCACTCACCTGCACATCAAACCTCAGAAGGAGCAGGAAGCATCACAGAGGATGTTTATAAGGCCCAGGGCTGGAATCTTTTCACAGTTCACGGTTGAGAATTCACTGGCTAGAACTCAGTCCTACCTATCCACATGGCAAGCTAGGACAGAGAGGCCATGTACCCAGGAAGAAGAGGAGGAGGTCTGGGTTAGTAACAGATAGTCTCTGATATAACATACTGCCTTAGGACATGTAGATTCGGAAATTATGCAATGCAAAGTGGCCAACCTTAAGTCAAAGGGATCCAGATTTATGGAGGAGGAATGGCCAAAAATCGCCAAAACCAAATTGAAACAAAACAAGAGCTATTTTGTCTCATTTGTAACAATGCTCTCATCTGATACCACTTTATCCTAAGGATTCTTGTCTTTCCTCATGGGCTTCACCGTTTGCCCAGCTTGTGAGAAACGGCAATTATAACCAGCAGATGTTGTGTGGGCAATCAAATGTGAGGAAACAAAGATTTCCCTGTCTCCTTGGGAAATATTCTAATCATATCAATGATTTTAATTGTCCCCATTGTATAAATATAGCATTACAAATTGCCTTTTTCCTTCATGAGTCACTGCCTCTTCTCCTATAATCAATCCTCTTCATTTAACATGTATCTGTAATTGGAATAGTTTGCTAATATGAAAAATCTCTTAATTAATTTCACTGAATGGCCTCTAGAAGAAAATGTGGGTCTCATGAACAGCATGTGTAATTTGGAATTAATGCTGAGAAGTATCTCAACCATGAGAAGAAGTAAAAAAGTACTGAAAAACATACTGAGAAAAAGAGAAATAATTAGCCATTACTGACTCCAAAGCGAGTTGGTTGAGTAAACATCTTGGTTAAGCAACTTATGTGTATTTAAAAGTTTTTTACTTGTTTTATTGAAAATTATTCTTCCATGAATAGGACAAAAGAAAGTTCTGCTGTATCATTTCAGTTTTCAGTTACAAATTAAAGAATGTATAAGAGAAACTGGAGTTCCTGTTGTGGCTCAGCAGTTAGTGAATCTGACTGGCATCCATGAGGATACAGGTTTGATCCCTGGCCTCACTCAGTGGGTTAAGGATCCAGCATTGCCATCATGAGCTGCGGTGTAGGTCGAAGACATGGCTCAGATTGGCATTGCTGTGGCTGTGATGTAGGCCAGCAGTTACAGCTCTAAATCGATCCCTAGCCTGGGAACGTCCATCTACCATGGGTGCAGCCCTAAAAAGACAAAAGAAAAAAGAAAAAAAAAGAATGCATAAGAAAAACTGCTGTATCACTATGATGGCAATATAGAATATTGATTAGAAAGAGCCCAAAGTGGAACAATATTGACTGATAAGAAAACAATTACATTTGCCTAAGTGTGAGAGGGGATGGATCATTTTCCAGTATCTCTTGAGGATGAAGGAAAGCTGATGGCTTCAAGATACAGAGCATGTGAAACCTGACAGATTGTCTGAGCAGGTTACACATGGAAGGTGAGGGAGACTAAGGGAAGACCCTTCAGTTTCTAACACGAGCAATTAAATGAAGGTAGATTCTGTAAACTAAAATGGAGAAAACTAGAAGACAGACATGGGAGAAAGATCAAGAGTTCAGTTGGTGGCATAAGTTTGAGATACAAATGTTAGCATCCCTTGGCAGGTAGATAGAGTTTAACACTATGAGAGCAGACTAACAGAGCTAAAAAATAAGTCCAGTATGGAAACTTAAGAAAGGCAAAAGTTGGAGGTACTACTTGCAAGTGGCATCTTCTGGGGGTAGGGGAGTAGTCTTCTGGGATGGGGCCGCTAATCTGTGGTGTCTGCACTAACTTCTTTCAGCCTCAGGACTGATTAAACTGTAGGACACTCAGCTGAGATTGCTGAGAATTGCTTGGTGTATGATTAAAAAAAAAAAAAACCCACATCTGGTGTCAGAAGTAATGTATGCGTGAGAAAGGATAAACACAGCCAGGGAATTTGTCAAACTCAGAGGTCAGATGACAACAGGGAATCTAAAGTGGAATAGAGAAAGTGAAGATGACTTTTAGTCAATTATTTTGGTAAATTTTGCTTTGAAGAACCCTAGTGTGATAGGGAAAAGGTAGACTGAAGCAAATATTCTTTTTTAAAGAAGGAGGACACACTTGTTTGAATGCTTATGGGAAAAAATTGAAAAGGGAGAGTTCAAGGAAATAAAATGTAGAAAATCAATGGCACCAAGTCCTGGAGAACAGAGAGCATTATTGTGGTGTCATGTGGTATTGACCTCCTAGGAAACAATGAATAATAGTGGTGATGATGATGACGATGGTGATGATGAAGAAGATGAGTGTGAGATGAGGATGATGATGAGTGTGATGCAGACAATGGTAATGATGACAGTGATGATGAGGAGGATGATGAACATGATATCAAAGAGAAGAAGAAGGACAAGGAAAAGTAAGAGAAGGAGAAGTTCAACAACATTTACTGAACATTCACCATGTCTAATGTGACACAAAGCTCTTGGCACACATTTCTCTCATTTAATCCTCATAACGGCTATATAAAGAACTATTATTTTCACCATTTTAAAAGGGATAAAAATTAGGAACATTAAGGTGTCTTACAAAAGATCATCCAGCCACTATGTGGTAAGTGAAACACTGAAAATGCCAATGTGTCCATCTCTAGACCTATGCTCTGAACCATTAAACCTAAGATATTTTTCCTGGTTCCTATCTTTCCAGAGATGTCAATAGATTTATTTTATTTGAACTTTTTTGTTATTTCATGGATTGAGGAAAGACACAATTTCCTAACTCAGATAAATTTCTTTTTCAGATAAATTTTCAATGTGTTTTAATCACATTTCTCTGGAATTTCATTTTTAAGCCACATTAATAATAGGCAACAAAAAAGTTATATCAGTAATATAAAAGCATATGCTAGTGAAACTTTATTATGCCATTAACATTTTAAATGTTAAAACTAGAAGCTAATTTCAGAAAAAATTAGGGTATACATCAAATATATATCAGATTTTTTGGGCCCAATGAATTATATTACCCTAAAATGTTTTCCACTCTATGAAAGTACATTTAGAAATTTAAATATATCCATGATAAACAACAAAAATCTTATTAATTAAAATGTAATTTGGTTCTGCACAGAAAAGGAAGCCATTAACAAAACAAAGGTAATCTACGGAATGGGAGAAAATATTTGCAAATAGTATATCTGATAAAGAGTTAATATCAAAAATAACTCATACAACTCAACAGCACAGAAACAATCTAATTTAAAAATGAGCAGAGAACCTGAATAGGCACTTTTTCCAAAGACATACAAATGGTCTTGCTCAACATCACTCAATATCAAGGAAAATCAAATCAAAACCACAATGAGATATCGCCTCAGCCTTATCAGAATGATTACTAATGAAAAGACAAGAAATAAATATTGCCAAGGATGTAGAGAAAAGGGAACACTTGTGCACAGTTAGTGGGAATATAAATTGGTACAGCCACCATAGAAAACAATATGGAAGTGCCCCACGAAATTAAAAACAAAATTACAATATGATCCATCAATTCCACTTCTGGCTACTTACTTGAGGAAAACAAAAACACTAACTTAAGAAAATAAGTGAATCCTCATTGTTCATTGCAGCATTATTTATTTATAAGAGCTAAGGCATGGAGTGTCCACCAACAGATGAATGTGTAAATAGAATGTGCTATATACACATATATATATTTATACATAAACTATATTACACAATCATAAAAAAGGAAATCCCACCATTTGCAGCAACATAGGCAAATCTTGAGGATATAAAACTAAGAGAAATGTCATAAAGAGAAAGACAAATTCCATATTCTCTCACTCATATGTAGACTCAAAAAAAAAAAAAAAACTCATAGAGACATAGAACAGATTGGTGGTTGCTAGAGGTAGCAGTGATGGGTGGAGGAAACAGGAGAAGTGATCAAAAGGTAAACTTTCAGTTATAAAATAAATGAGTACTAAGAATGTAATGAACAGCATGGTAACTACAGTTAATAATAATATTTTGTATATTTGAAAGTTGCTAAGAGAGTAGATCTTAAAAGGTATCATCATAAGAAAAAAATCTGTAATTATGTGTGCTGACAGATGTTGTGGTGATAATCTCGCAGTATACAAAAATATTGATCATTATGTTACATACCTGAAACTAACATAATGTCATATGTCGATGATATCTCAATTTTTTAAAGTAAAAAAAAACTTCAACATATTCCAACAAGTTTGTAAGAACAATTTTTGGAAAGCGGAAAATAGAAATTTTAATAAAATCTTCACTCAATAAAAAATTAATTTGGGCCTTAACAAACTAATTACGGAACTACCATATGATCCAGCATTCCCGCTCTTGGGCATCCATCCTCAGAAAAACATAATTCAAAAAGCTATATGCACCCCAATGTTCACTGAAGCACTATATGCAATAGCCAAGACATGGAAGCAACCTAAACGTCCATCAACAGAGGAGTGGATAAAGAAGATGTGGTACATATATACAATGGAATACTACTCAGCCATAAAAAAGCAATGAAATAATGCCATTTGCAGCAACATGGATGGAACTAGAGACTCACATTAAGTGAAGTCAAGTCAGACAGAGAAAGACAAATACCATACAATATCACTTATATGTGGAATCTAATAAAAATCATACAGAATAACTTGTGTATAAAACAGAAATAAACTCATAGATTTCAAAACCAAATTTAGGGTTACCAAAGGGGAAGCTATCTGGGGGGAGGGATAAATGGGGAGGATGGGATTAACACAAACACACTACTGTATATAAAGTAGATAATTAACAAGGACCTACTGTATAGCACAGGAACTCTACTCAATATGCTGAAATAATCTATATGGGACAAAAAAGAATGGATATATGTATATATATAAATGATTAACTTTGCTATAAAGCTGAGGCTCATACAACATTGTAAATCAACCATACCCCAATTAGATTTTTAGGTCTGAACCTTTAGGTAAAATATGCAAAATCTTTACCCCAATTAAAAATTGTATACTTTATATTGTTAGAAAATATAGTATAACAAGAATATTTACATAACATTAAATATTTGACTAAGCCTAAGAATAACAATCATTTGTTATCATAATTTCATGACATCCTGTTACTTTAAAAAATGTGCGAGTTAAAATGAAATTAAAAATGGAACACAAAATCTAAAGGAGCAGTGACGTGTAAAATGAGGGAAAATGTGATTATATGTTAAAAGCCAATCCATTAACAGAAATATTGAAACATAACAGAGTGATTCTGCCTGTTAGATTCTGCTGTTGCTTCCCCTGTAGGACCTGTGAGACACAGCTGGCTGTGAGCAACACCCAGTACTCTGGGGAGTTAGAAAAGTTGGGGAGAGATCCTGACATTTTAGCCATCTCATAACTTTCCGGATTTTTTTTTGTGAAAGTATTAAACTTTGATAAAAATTAAAATGAGGGTTTTGTGTCACTTATTACTGATATCTTATTTTATCTGTACAGTTGAGTATATTGTGGATTATAAATAGAGCTCTTCTGAAATAAATTTACAAGGGTAAGATCATTCTTCCTCAGGAGCAAAGATACAGTTCTTACTGCCAAGAGGTGCTTTGAACACTATTTGTTTTTCCATTGTTGGCAAACAAACAAACAAAAAAAAACTCAGAATTTTTTAAGTGCTTGTTAAAAGCTACTATTATAAAAATAAAACTAAACATACCTAAAAGACTATGAAAAGTGAAAAACGGAATATTTCAAATATCATGCTAAATAATTGGTTAAAAATGATGTATTTTTAATAGGTGATGCTACAACAACAGAGATATGTTTATGGAAAAAATGAATTTTCACCCCTCTCTCAGTTTATACATGAGGATTAATTTGAGGTGGCTCACAGACATATACGTGAAAGCTAAAACTATAAAGCTTATAGCTTATACAAAACTATAAAGCTTATGGAGAAAACATAGAAGAATTTATTAACAACCATTTTCACAATCACAGTTTCTGTAAGTCCTGATTTTTTTTGTCTTTTGTCATTTTAGGGCCACATCCACGGCATGTGGAGGTTCCCAGGCCAGGGGGTCTAATCAGAGCTGCAGCCACCAGGACCTGAGCCACGTCTGCAACCTAAACCACAGCTCACAGCAACGCCGGATCCTTAACCCACTGAGGCCAGGGATCGAACCTGCAACCTCATGGTTCCTAGTCGGATTTGTTTCCACTGAGCCACGATGGGGAACTCCAAGTCTTGATTTTAATAAAACAAACAAATCCAGGAATTACTGCTCTTCTCTCTGATATGAAAGACAGTAAGACCTAGGGCACTGTGGGCTTTGGACAGATGCCATGGGCAGGAACAGGGGCTGAGTGGACGGAATTATGAAGCAGAAAGACCCTGACAATTGAAGACAGGGTTGGAATTCCATACAAGCAAAGGAAAGGACCCTTCGAGAAGTAATGGACACCCACTTCCATTAAAATCCCTGGATGGAGAGTTCCCGTCGTGGCTCAGTGGAAACGAATCCATGAGGACACAGGTTTGATCCCTGACCCCGATCAGTGGGTTAAGGATCTGGTGTTGCTGTGAGCTGTGGTGTAGGTTGCAGACACAGCTCTGATCTGACGTTGCTGTGGCTGTGGTGTAGGCCGGCAGCTGCAGCTCTGATTCGACCCCTCACCTGGGAACCTCCATATGCCTCAGGAGCAGCCCTAAAAAGACACACACAACACACACACACCCAGATCAGAGGAAGAGGGCCCAGTGCTGATGCAGAGGAGCAGTGAACAAATGTGGATAGGAAACAAAGAACCTGGGGAACCACACCATTGCCCCATAGCGCTGGTCCCCAGGGTGCCCGTCATCTGACTATTGCCTGTCAATCCATTCCAGGCCCCTCCTAGTCGCTTTATATCTCAAGGACCTGGAAAATCCACAAGTACATTTCCTAGACTCCCCTCCATGCTGGATCAGTTTGGGTCCCACCAACAGAAAGCACCAAAGAAAAGCTAAAGCGGGAGGGAGAAATTACTCATCTTGTTTCTGCTTCCGGTGGTATCTGTCAGTCACGTTGTCATCTGTGTGTGGCCCCATACTGAGCGGCCTTTGAGGTTTCTGAAGAGTGATGGAGGTGAACCCCAACCCAGAGCCTCCACTGGAGTCTGGTTTCCCACTTACGCTTTTTTCATCCCAATAGGACAAAAAGAGCTTGCAATAGGTATTGATATCATGAATATATCAACTTCCTCCAACCATCCCAAAATGTATGTAACAAATTCTCTTGTTTTCAATAGTTATAATTTGTTGTGGCTGCTGTTGTCGTTGTTTTCTTGCATGCTAAGGGATTTTTCATGAGAGGTTCATCTTGCATATCTGAGAAGAGAAAGGATGGCATCATTTAGCTAAATTAAAGTGACATCTCTGGTATGTTAGGGTCGGGGAGAGGCAATGCCTCAGCCCAGCAGTGCCTTCCTCTGCTTTCATCTCCATCCTGGAAACCCTTTCCTTTCCATTTTCAGGTGAAGAAACAATGGGAGAAATACTTAGTCGCCTATGAAGTCGATTCCAGTGACCTCCAACTGGTGAGTTCCCTCATTTTTAAAATTGGAATAATGCAGCTTCCTTCCTAGAGTTGTTATGAGATCTAAATGAGTTAAAACAGGAGTTCCCATTGTGGCTAAGCAGGTTAAGAACCTGACTAGTATCCATGAGGATATGGGTTTGATCCCTGGCCTAGCTCAGTGGGGTAAAGGATCCGGTGTTGCCGGAAGCTGCAGTGTAGGTCGGGATGTGGCTCAGATCTGACATTGCTGTGGCTGTGGTGTAGGCCAGTGGCTGTGGTGTAGGCCAGTGGCTGTGGCTTCCTAACCTGGGAACCTCCATATGTCATGGGTATGGCCCTAAAAGGGCAATTAAAAAAAAAAATGAGTTAAGGCAAATAGTGAACTTAGAATAGGCAGTAAAACAAAGGAGGAATAGTAGTATTAGGAGCAAAAGATGCAGCAGTGGCTTTGAGGGGTAGCCACTCAGATTTCTGACCTAAGAGCTATGTGATAACAAATGGACATTGTTCTAAGCTACAAATTTATAATGACTTGTTACCAAATTATTAAAAACTACCTATATTGTTAACATGAAATTACATAGTATTTTCAAGTCTACAATCCTCCTTTTGTATATGAAAAGTTTATACAAAACATACTGTGTTCACCTCAATGAACGCTCATTATCCTCATAAAGCTTGTCCCTATTTTGACTGCTTCATAGTATATAATAATGTACTATCAGCTAAGATCAAAGATTTTGTAAATGGCAAATCTAGATCCAATGTATAGTTCTAACATTATATTACGACATTAGACAAAGGGCTTAAAATTCTGATTATTAGATTGTCAGTTTAGAAGACAGGTCACAAATTGGTAGACTGTTGCGCAACTTCTGGCCAAGGATCTGTGTTTTGTTTTTTTCTGATTTTTTTTTGGTGGAAAAAAATTTTATACATTTTCAAAACTTAAAGCCACTTAGGTAGGGCATACATTCCATGATTCACCACAATTCCCACCAATTCCTCTGTGTCTTAATCCTTTATCCTATTTTCCCCATTACTATCTGACTCTTGAAATAATTAGCGCTACTTTTAGCTAAGAACTTTACCCAAAAAAATTAATTGAAGTTGAGAAAGAATCTAAAATGGAAAGGATTTGAGGAGGAAGCAATAAGGCTGCGCAGGAAGAGCAAGAACACTAGGGCAAAAATCTAAAGGACTGATAACTGCCCTATTATTGGGGATGGGTTGTAAAGTTGAAATATACTTTTTGAAAGTAACAATGGCAAAAACAATTTTCGACCAACCATGTTAGAGAAAACTCTGAACTATTTTCTGCATCAAAAACTGATACAATAAAATGGATGAAAGATAACTGGGAGTGATCAAAGCAAATAGAGTGAAAAATATGTGAAAAAATTATTTTTTGTGTTAAAGTTAGTTCACATAAAAGGCCTATATAACGAATGAGGATCCTTGGGACTCAATTTAGTGTAGGGTCAGCAACACAGGAAATGTCTTCCAAGGACAGAACAAACGTAAACTCTGTTGAAAGTCTTTGTGAAAAATAAAAAAAGGACGTGTTTATGATGTTGCCAACGTTTGAATACATGAAAGCATTTCCCTTTACGGCTTAGCCATTTTCTCCTTTGACCTTTATCAAAGAAAACACCATAAGTATTAACACTGGCAGTAGATTCATTTGTTTAGGAATCAAAATATGTCTTTTCAGAGAAACTGTCAGATAGCCAAAGGAAAAAATGATATGTAATCACAGCACTTCATTCAAAACGTCCGGGAAAATAACACTGTTAAACATTCTTTTGAATCTGAACATCTCATTAGTATTTCATTAAATTTCCCAATTTAAGGTGAAAGGTTATGGGATGCTAATAAGGGGAAAAGAAGAAAAAAATATGCTTTACAAGAAATGGCAGTAGATTGAAAAAATAATTATGTGAAAATTTAATTAGTTGGAGCCCCACTGCTAACAATGGATTGATCAGGTTTAGTTAATTTTTCTATTAATAAAGTGAAGTCATTTCTTGGATTAGATTGATCACTGATGAAGATAAAAATATTTAAATTTTAATTATCTGGAGTTTCATGATTGAATACATAGTTCATACTCAGTTGTTTTTTTTTTTTTTTGGTCTTTTCGTCTTTTTTAGGGCCTCACCCGAGGCATATGGAGTTCAGCAATGCGGGATCCAAGCCGCGTCTGCAACCTACACCACAGCTCACAGCAATGCCAGATCCTTAACCCACTGAGTGAGCCAGGGATCAAACCCACAACGTCATGGTTCCTAGTTGGATTCGTTAACCACTGAGGCACAACAGGAACTCCCAAACTCAGCTTTTAACCTTTGAAAAATAAAGGGATTTTTCTATGGCACAGAGGGGTCATATTCTATGAGAAAATAATATGAAAGAAGGGTCTTCAAGAGTCTTGGCTGCTGCAGGGAAAATTAATGACTTTATTTTTATTTATTAATTTATTTTGGCTGTCCCATGGCATGTGGAAATTCCTGGGTCAGGGAATGAACCCGCACCACAGCAGCAACCCAAGCTGCTGCAGTGAAAACACCAGATCCTTAATGCAGTGCACCAAAAGGGAACTCTGAAAATTCTTGACCGTAAAAAGACGATAACATTTCCACCTTTCTATGTGATTTACAAATGTTAGTAACTATTGGAATCCAAGAATATGGTTAATTTTTATTAATTTTAAAACATACACTTGCACATTACCAGATGTGCTATATAAATATTATAAGATTATTCAGCATATTTTTAATTTAACCAATAGCATGAAAATAAATATAATTTGTAGCACAAATGAAGAATTAGAACTTCTAGAAATAAATGGAAGTGTTCATAACAAGCAGCTTATTATCCTAACTTATTAAAAATTACAAATTGTCAATGTTTCAATAGCTTGCCAACAATTCCCTCCTGTTATTGAACAGAACGCCATTATCCCAGACCAAATATTAATACTAAATTACAATTCATATATGATTAGCCTGTTTTTGTAGATTTTGGGGCTTTAAATATGTCATGGCATTTCCTTCTGCCTCCATCATTTATCCTGAAAAATAAAACAGCTCTTAACCTTTTGGGGGTTCTCTTGTATGTGACTTTATTTTTCTCTTGCCGATTTTAACATTTTCTCTTGATCTTTAACTTTTGCCCTTTTAATTATGATATGTCTTTGTGTGAGTCTCTTTGGGTTCATCTTATTTGGGGCTCTCTGTGCTTGATATTTGTTTCCTTCTTTAGGTAAGGGAAGTTTTCAGAGAAGAGCGGAGGAGGGCGATCACTGGGATTAGGAGGTACAGCCTACCAGTTACAAAATATATGTCACAGAGTAGGATGTACAGCACAGAGAATGCAGTCAGTCATATTACAGTGAGTTTGCATGGTCCATAAGCTATAAAAATATCAAATCACTATAATGTACACCTGGAACTATACTTCACTTAAAAAAAGAAAAGCAAAAATCTCAAAGTAGAAGACTTTGGAAAAGTGCCAACGAGCACTATTAAGGATAACCTATTAGTAAGGGATAAATACCTTTCTTCCCCCAAAAAAGTCATTTTTAAGTAATCACCATCAAATAAGCAAGGGTCATGTTTCCTGGGAATGAATTATGTCACCTTTGGTGATAAAGACTCTTTGTCAGATGCCAGTCTGAAGGTTGCACTTGCTCCTCAGGAACAAACTCGCCCAGCCAATTAGAAGGATTTTTAACATCTTTAGTTAGCACAAAGAGGAAGAACAGACTCTCAGCTCCTGTCCCTTTCCATTCCTAGGAAAACAGGGTATTTAGTCCGGCAGTAACAGTACTAGTGCCTAAAGAACAAGAATAGGATGACTCAAGGACACAAACTCATTCATGAACAGAACAAAGCCCACCTTCCCACACAAACTGGTTACTCTTATCCCAGTTTCAAAATCAGTTTTAAAGTTCAGAATGTATCTTTTCTCTCTAGTCTAAAGCCAATCATCTTCAAATAAATTTTCTTCAGAGCAATATGATAATAAACAATATCAAGGACATGTTTCAAGCTTATCATGTTAAAAGCAAAATAAAATCAAGTTTCATAACATTAAACTTGAAATTCCAGGGTACCTACATTTACATTGCACCAGTTTCTCATTTTATGAATGTAGGAGGTACGGATCCTCCAATCCTTCATCAGTCACACTGATGAAAGGTTATCACAATGTAGGAGGGAGTCTTCCTAACACTAAAATGATTGAGGAAGCAAGAACTGTCAAGTCTCAAAGACGGCTACTTCAGAATTCGGTACCTCTGTACCTGTTTAAAGGTCATTAGCCGTACAGTGTCTCTTATTAAACTCCTGAAATTTAATTAAAACAGGACAAAACAAAGTAAAACAAATAGTGGGAAATATGTCCTAGTAAAATACACCATGACACAGTTTTAACAAACCCACTCAAGAATTACTTAAGTCTCCAAGAGAATACACCTGTGTTTGATCTTTCCATTTTTATTTAAACACAGTTAATTACAAGCAGTGTGAAATTACATATTAACTTGCAGATTTCTGTCCAATAGGGAAGATACACCTAAAGATGATGGTTTCATCCCCTGGTAAGCTGCAATAATCAACTTTCTGTGTATCTAACCTAGAAATCTTATTCTAACATTGTAAGATACTTCTCCAAAATCCTTGTTTCACAAAGGTACTGGAAACCACGTTTATCTTACTGGCTCCTACAATTTGAATAAAATGATTATCAGCCTGTATTTTTAATGAGGGTTATATTTTTTACTTTCTGGAAAATATATTTTCTGAAAAGTATTGAAAACGTTTTGAAAATTATAAATCCTTATCCCTAAAGGTCAGTCAGAATTATAGAAATGAAGTCCATTATATTAACAAAAAGCAGCATGGACGCGGCCTAACAATTTTTTAGGGGCATTCTAGGAAACTAACTTTTCTTGCCTCAAGATATTTTTTTTGTTCTGCTCTTCCTCCCAGAAAAGTCAGAAAAAAAAAAAGTGGAAAGGAAAAAGAACCTCTCATTCTCTTCAAAATTGGTTTTATCCTTCAAAAGATGCACACCACAACTTTAAACATACACTACTGGACATTGTCACATTTGGTTCACTCTATCTAGGATGTATTTAACTAGATTAGTCTATGAGTTTCCTGATGAATTACTGAGAATAAAAATACTATCTCCACACAGAAACTGTTCTTGAAGACACATGGGAACAAATCTGCATATTACGGGGTTAAATTTAGGTTAGATTTCACATTATGGCATATCCTGTGCTCCAATGTTCAAGACATGAGAGATGGCAGACATCTAAAGCAGATACTAAGTAAGAAATTACACAAATAACATTAAATAATAACTGAGGAGAAATGCATAATACTAGGTAGTAATTATGAGAAAATGAAAAAAAATCAGAGAGAACAACTGACATTCCACGGAAGAGTAAAAAATAAAATTCATGAAAACATAGGATTACTTAGTATTTAGAGTCCTTTACATTCCTGTAAACCATAATTAAGTAAAAAGCAATATAGACCCTCAAGTTTGCATCTAATAGAAATGATCTTCATTGAAAATAAAACCAACCTACAGTAAATTAAACAAATAATAGTTGATTTTTCTCATGCAAACAGACACCTGGAGATAAAATCCAAGGATGGTTACAAATGCTCAGTGATGCTTTCACAAATATAATTTTTTTTCTCTTTCCTTTACCATCAATATTTTGTTGATTTTTATACTTGTGCGTGTCACCTCATGGTCACAAAAACTTCTGATGCACTACTGAACATCAGGGTTCCAGGCAAACAGAAGAAGCGATGAATGGCACTTCTATCTGGCAGACTCTTATCTATAGTCTTATCACAAAAATTGGGTAACGTGTCATTCTCAGACCAATCACAGGCCAAGAGGAAGGAGCTTATTAGGACTGCTTTGGATCAATTATGATCTTTCTCTGAACCACACTCCCTGAGCTCAAGGGACAAACACCAGTGTTTAAAGAAATCAGCATTTAGGTAGCAAAGAAAAAGACCTGGTGAGGCAAAATTGATCGGAGATAACAGCTGGTGTCTGCCAACTATTAAACAGCCTCCAGAAACTGACTACAACTGAATAAGTGAGAAGGGTTGAAACTTTATGTAGCTGTCCTTTAATTCTATCTGTTAGGCAGGTACACTTTATCATTCCATTCTTTGTAGGAAGAAAAACGTAAGCTGTTTTGTTGTCATTTTAGAGGGAAAAAAATGTTTTTGAATACCACCTGTCAACACTCCTTCGAATAGCAATTGATATTTAGCATTTTAGGTTTTAAATCAATACATGCCTTTTTATTTTCTCCTGCCTTCCTGTTCATTTAGGTTATAATTTTTACGCTTTATGTGTTTGAAAAAATTAATTTATGACAAATATTTTAGAAAGGCATCATAAAAATAGGCAGTTCTTTAGGTATATGAAAGAAATAAATGATTTAAGTATATGATGAAGGAAGTAAGACTGGATTGTACATAAAATAATTTTGTAAAAGGAAAAGGGCTTACTACTGTAGACTTGTAGCCATAACAGAAATAAGACCTGTTGGTATTTGCAAGGAAGCTACCTTTCATCCAGATTTTCACGTGGAGCATTTCCCAAAGGCAGATCTACAGAGTCTGCCAAGTAGAAAAACAGGAGAGAGAAAAGCAGAGAGGGAGAAAAAAGGGGACTGGGGGCTGAAACGGGGGAGAGAGGATCATTAATTACAAATGTCTCACCAGTCAATCAGGCTAGATTGTAGATTTTATAAAACATTTCACTGAAGTATAGTTGATTTACAGGTTTTTTGTTTGTTTTGTTTTTTGCTTTTTAGGGCTGCACCCAAGGCATATAGAGGTTCCCAGGCTAGGGGTCAAACGAGAGCTACAGCTGCAGGCCTATTGGAGCCTTCTCTGCGACTTACACCATGCTCACAGAAACACCGGATCCTGAACCCTCCGAGCCAGGCCAGGGATCAAACCCAAATCCTGATGTATAATAATCAGATTCTTTTCTGCCGAGCCATGTCGTGATAGGAACTCCCTGCTTTACAATTTGTGTTAATTTCTGCTGTACAGCAAAGTGACTTTCATACTCTTCCATTTTGGTTTAATCACAGAATACTGAACATAGCTCCCTGTATTATCCAGTAGGATCTTGTTGTTTATCCATTCTATATATAACAGTTTGCATTCGCTAAGTCCAAACTCCCAATTTTTCCTTCCCTGAGCCCCCTACCCACCCCCACCCCCACCCCCACCAATTCCCAGTCTGTCCTCTTTGTGAGTCTGTTTCTGTTTTTGTAGGCAGGTTCATTTATGTGGTGTTTTAGATTCCACATATGAGATATCATTTGATATTTGTCTTTCTCTAACTTCTCTTAGTATAATAACCTCTAGGTCCATACATGTCGCTGAAAATGGCATTATTCCATTCTTTTTATGGCTGAGTAATATTCCATGTTTATGTGTACCACATCTTTAATTTTTTGTACCATATCTTCTTTACCCACTCATCTGTTAATGGGAATTGAGGTTGTTTCCATGGCTTGGCTATTGTAAATAGTGCTGCTATGAACACAGGTGTGTATTTATATTTTGGAATTATAGTTTTGTCTGGATATATGCCCAAGATGGGATTGCTAAATCACATGGCAGCTCTATTTTTAATTTTTAAGGAATTTCCATACTGTTTTCCACAGTGGCGCCAACAATTTACATTCCTGCCAAGAGTGTAGAAGGGTTCGCTTTTCTCCACACCCTCTTCAGCACTTATTATTTGTAAACTTGTTAATGATGGCCATTCTGACCAATGTGAAGTAGTACCTCAAAATAGTTTTTATTTGCATTTCTCTAGTAAGTAGCAATGATGAGCGTCTTTTCATGTGCCTGTTGGTCATCTGTATGTCTTCCTTGGAGAAATGTCTATTTAGATCTTCTGCACATTATTCAATTTGCTTAGTTTTGTTGTTGTTGTGGAGTGTATGAGCTGTATACTGTATATTTTGGAAATTAAGTTCTTGTTGGTCATATCATTTGCAAATATTTTCTCCAAGTCCATAGGTTGTCTTTTCATTTTATTTATGATTTCCTTTGCTATGAGAAAGCTTATAAGCTTGATTAGGTCTCACTTGTTTATTTTTGTTTTGACTTCTATCACTTTGGGGGACTGACCTAAGAAACACTGGTACAATTTATGTCAGAGAATGTTTTGCCTATGTTCTCTTCTGGTAATTTTATGGTACCAGGTCTTATATGTAGGTCTTTAATCCATTTTGAGTTTACTTCTGTGTCTGGTGTGAGAGTGCGTTCTAACTTCACTTATTTACCTGTGGCTGTCCAACTTTTCCAGCAGTACTGCTGAAGATGCATTGTAAATTTTGGTAGCAGTTCTACAAATTATGACTGCTCAGTGCCTGTATGTGTTACACTATTTAAAGTACAGTATTTGATAGAGGGATTGATATGTACCAGTCACCACAGTAGGAATAATAAATAAAGTATGTGGCTCAGCGGAAATGAATCCGATTAGCTAATCCGATTAGCATGGATGCAGATTCAATCTCTGGCCTCACTCAGTGGGTTAAGGATTCAGCGTTGCTGCGAGCGTGATGTCAGTCGCAGAGGTGGCTCAGGTGTTGCTGTGGCTGTGGTGTAGGCCAGCAGCTACAGCTCCGATTCAACCCTAGCCTGGGAAACTTCATATGCTGCAGGTGCAGCCCTGAAAACAAAAAAAGACTAAAAAAAAAAAAAAAGGTATGTGGGGAAACTTAAGGAAGACCTCAAAGAGAATGCTGTAGAGTCAGTAATGAGGTTTTAGAAATGCAAAATGACAGCAAACCTACAGGGAGGAAACATGATTTCATTATTTTTGCATTTTTAATTCACCAGAATAGTGAAGGGAGAAGTGGTAAACTGTCAAGCAACTGCATAGGCAAGGTGACGGTGGTCATTATTATTAGCCACCTTTGAAGACTTGAACTTTTTTTCAAAAGGCACCAGGAAAGTCAAAAGATTGAATAATCAGTATAATAATACGCTTATTGGAAAAGCAGTTAAAGAATGTTAATGGCATTCATTCTTCAACCACTGGATATTTATGGGAGCTCAGTCCAATATTTTGGAAAGAAGATCCAGGAAAATGAAAATCTCATCACTTAGTGTGAAGGTGACCACACACAGGCTGACTCCAGTGACTTTCATGTCCATCATACTGAGTTCAAATTCGTTAGTGATCAAATCCCTTCTTTAGAGACTATTTTCTACAGTATGCTTTGTGACATACAGATTTTGCTCCTTAAAAAGAGTGTGTCTTGGTAACATGTATGTAGGAAGCACATTTTAGTAACATATTATACTCTCTTTTTAGAGAATAACGACACAGATTAACATATTAAAGGCTCTAAAAATTCCCACAAAACATTTTTAAATTTGATTAATTTATTTGGTTGTCAAATTTCTGAATTTATTTGTACCCAAAGCACTATCTAGTGCTACCCACTGGCATCCAAAGAATCTTCAGAGTTGGTGTTTGGACATGAGTCTGCCTTCTCCCCAGGCTGCTGGCCTCCGGAATAAGGCAACCTTCCCTTTCCAACCAACACTTGCCTCTTCAGTGGTGAGCAGATGAACTGGAATCAAGTGTCAGTAATACAAAGAAAGGCTGAAGTGAAATATGCTCAAGTGTTAATTATGGTTTTATTTGGGTGGTGAAATCTTAGGGTTTTTGTTGGATTTTCAAAACTTTCTACAATAACTTATTGATATTATAAGAAAAAAATTAAAACAAGACAAACACACAGACAAACCATTATGCATTCTTCAGGGCCAAACTGATTTTCTTTGTAGCAAGAGGACTTCCCTAATTCCTGCTAACAGATGTCATTGCTTCTGCTTCCCAGCTCCACAGCTCTGTGGTCTAGGTCTCCCATGGTACGTTTCACAATCTACTTTGGACCAGAGGTAATTGTATAATTGCCTTATCCTTCTTGCACCAAATTACATTCTGTTTTGTGTCTGTGGCAATGCTTAACAGGATGCCTTTTATAAAGCAGACATTGAAAAAACATTTGTTCAATCCACAGATGATGCTCTGTCTCAGAGTCACTCTCCTTTGTCAGTATACTTTTAAAAGAAACTATATAAGATTAAATGGTTTATAATTATACGCATTCAATAAACTTCGCCAGCTGCCTATTTCTCTTTGCCTGTAGCATCCAAATTACCTGATACCCTTTGACAAGACTGAGTTGCTCCTAAGGAGTTTCTGATAACTGAAACTGAAGGCAGCAAACATGGAGAAAATACGAAAAAAGTACACTGTGACTGAGTGTGTCAATCATAGTTATGTGCTCTCTTCATATTACTTGGGTATTTGACTGGCCTCTGACTTAATTCATCTTCCTAGTATATTATATTCGTCTTCCTAGTGTATTCGTCTTCCTACTGTATATTAAGATGAAATGAAAGAGTGTGTCTTTTCGAACTAGGAAGACATGTTACTCATGCTTCCTGTCAGTCCTTGATAATCTATACTTTCCATTATTGAGAGACTGCAATTCATAATTTTTTTAAAATGTAAATTTGAAAACCAAGTGCTGGTGACGATGTGAAGCAACTGGAACTCTCGTCGATTACCAGTAGGGAATGCAAAATGGTACAGACGTGTGGGAAAACTGGCAGTTTCTTATTAATGATTCACACTTCTAATTCTTTGTCAGGTTTATCAGGCTTAAACACCCATTTGAAATATTTCCCACCAGTTTTAATGCATGCCATAAATGTAAGCATACCTATTATTTTCTGGCTTTGGCTCTCTCCTTTTCCTGAGTAAACGCGGGTCCTTCCATCTTGCAGGAAGGTTGTTGACTGCAATAGTGTTAGCAGGTCAGGAAACGTCAAGTGCAGGAGGATGTTTACACCATCAACTGTTATACAGTGCATTTTGCACAACCAACTCACCCCCACCATTTACTATATTCCAATTTGGGGTTCATTTCTTTTCTTATATTCTACTTATTTTTCTCTCCCTTTTATCCTTCCTCTTTTGCTCAGGCTAGTGATTTTCAGCTCAAGACGTCCCTCTGAACCACATGTGGACATTTATAAAGAGAAAGATCTGGGCTCCACCGTGTGGTCCATGGATCTGTATGTTTCAGAGACTCCAAGTAGGATTGTGTGTTTCAGATGCACACAACTCCTGGGGGTGCTGATGGGGTTTCCACAGGGAAGTACAGTTGACCACTGGCACTGCCCCACACTTCAGACGTGGACACCACTCTGCAGGAACTACAACTCTGCTGCGAGCATAACAGGCCTATGGTTTACAATTCCTTTCCAGCTTAGCTTAGGAAAGTGAAAACACTGCCAGGGCACGTGGGACCTGAGATCCCAGCATGGCCCCTTCCACAACCTACCAGAGCTCCTTGCCTGAATATCCACCCACTCCATGGAACCCATTCCTACTTCCCCTTTTAATCATCATTGTATCTTCATATGGGATGTTATTTGGAATAAAGAAGATGTTCAATCATTCCTTTGTTTGTAATGATTCATTTAAACTTATTTTACACTTATTTTGTTTCATTTTAACTGCTTGGATACAGTGCTATATAATTCTTTTCAAACCTCCCTGAATTGTGTCCTGCTGAAGCTGTGATTCTGTGATTCTGACTCGGGAGGGCTAAGTGTGATCTGGAATCAAACCGTATTCTCAGCTAACTGTGGCCAAGAGCAGAGGCTGGGAGGCCAGCACTCAGAAAACACACCCCTGTGTCCATTCTGCTCCTGGCACTGCCTCCCACCCCTGCAACCAGAGAGTAACAAAACTGGTTTCCCGTAATCTACAGCTAGACATTAAAATGCACTCAAGCTGCCAGCATTATTTAATATAAAATTTTAACAACAAATATAAACTGATCAAATCACCAATCACCTCGAATCACCAAAGAGATGAAGAAAACTAACATTAAGAACAAGAGAACTCTAACCAAGCTATTTACAAATTTTGCAAAAAGGCAGGCTAACTCCTTCATAAAACATCATTAATAAAGGAAGCAGAACAAAATAAGTAAACATAATTAATACCCTCAGAGATTTCCAAAAGGCTGTCACCTCCATAAATCAACAAAATTATCATTATTGGGTTGGTGGGGGGGGATATTAGAGTTGTTGGGGGGAAGCTGTTTGCCAAAATAAAAATGTGTGGCAAACAAACAAAGGGGCAAGAAAAATAGGTTAAGGAGTAGACTAAATCAACTGAAAATCACATTTCTGAGATGAAAGACTGATACAAAACATTCTTAGAAAATTCAGTGCGAAAGCACAAATAAAAAATGGGAGAAAATAGAGAAGATACAAGGAAGACAGAACAGGACACTGTGAAATATGTCTAGTAAGACATATATAGGTGCATTAGATTTACACACATGATATAGACGTAGGTACACATTTACATATGTGCATACATATAAAGATGCAGATGAAGGTAGCAATTACATATATGGAAATACACACAGGTGCTAATGTAAATGTGTCTGCCTGTATGCACATATGCATACGTATGTGTGTATGCACATAGTACACCTATGTATGTCTTACTAGACATTTTAACAATACTATATAACACAACCCTGGCTAATAGAATTTAATATATAGAACCTTGTACTTAATGTGCAGAGAATATAAACAATACATTTCAAACAGCCATGAACCACCTCAGATGACTATACACCAAATGTCTCTCTCCTTCCCAGCCCCCACTCCCATCTCTCTGATGAGAATTTGCTTTCCAGTGAAAGGTTTTCATCCATAGTGGCAGAGAGAAAGTATAGACAAGAAGCCAAAGAGTTGACAGAACATTGTAAATCAACTATAATAAAAAAGAAATTGTAAAAAGAAAATAATAGTACTGGAAAAAAAAAGAAACAAAAGAGGTCTATTAATGAAAATATTGAAATGCAGGTTTTGCTACAACACTGCTTTCTTCAAAAGGATAAGTGGAGAAACAGAAAGTAAGAATCAGTAAATAGACATGGAGAGAAGTCCCCCTAAGGCCACGTTTATAAGCATTCTAAACACAGCAAACAAGGAACACTAGATAACAAAGTGGTGAACAGCGATCAAAACACGATGGTCAAGGAAGTCAGGATGTCACAGAATATGAACGGAATGACGTGTGCTAGTATTTGATCACAGGAATACCTCTTCACACAAACTATGCTGAGATAAAGGAACTGACACTGCTGAATATGTTCAAAGGAGCCAAAGGCATTATATTAGCTCAGTGTTATTTTATTAAAATCGTACGTAGTTTGGAAAAGGAGAAAACGAGGATTACGTAGTAACTGAACAGCTCCTGGACCTGGGTCCCCTCCTCGTTGCCTAGAAATGTAACATTAGACCAGCCACTTAATCTCCCCATGCCTCAGTGTCCTTCTTTCTAAAATGGATATTTTAAGGGGACTTAGCAGAGGCACATCTTTAGGGTTAAATACAGAATGCGTACTCGCAAGATAAGCGTTCTATACATGATGATGCCAGTGTTGAGGGTGGTGGTGGTGACCCTCCAGGGGAAGCACCACTCGGTTTACCAGACCCCACAGCCCAGGTTCTAGAGAGTCCGGCTGAGCTCAGAGGCACTGACCTCCTCCCCTCCCCACCTCGGATGATAAAAGGTTGAATTATCTTTGCTGTCACCGGATTTTTTTATTTGGCCCTTTTAGCTTAAAAATTCCTAAATTTATCAGAAAATAACTACAGAAGGAATTAAATACATGCTTTCCCTAATCGGGTTCAAAGAATGTTATAGTAAGTAGCTTTATGCTCCTAATTATCACGGTTGCCTTTGAAAAGTTCTCTTGAGAGTTAATCTTCATGTGGAGCCATACTGTTTACCAGGGAGGTTGGCCTAAAAAACGCTAGACTGGATGATGTTCAAATCCGTAAGATTCAGGGGGGAAAACTTTTCCCTTAATCCTAATGCATCTGCCAGGAATAAACTTAAAATATATATATATATATCTAACTTTTTCTTATTCTTTAAATATGAAAACAAGAACACCTGAGGACACTCATTCCCCCTCCACAATTCTCTTGCCTTCAGATACTGCATAGGAAAAGACAGCTTTATTCTCTAGGCCCTTTGCTAAGAATTGCCTGAAAAATGTTAGTTCCTATGAACAAATGGGTGTAAGCCTACTGACTTTCATGATCAGGGAAAACAAAGAAATACTTCTGGGATCGGTAAATAAAACCCCAGGCTCAGTAGAGGGAAGAGAAGACAGAGTACCACATGCAAAAAAATCTCGTGATGAAATCAACAACAACAACAACAACAAAAAGCTGGCATCTAATTCAGAACAGTAAGAGGGACAAAGGGAAAACTTCGTGAAAATGTGCTAAGGCGGGACTTCCTGCACATGAGCTAGATGTGAAGGAAATCAGTAGGGAAGAGATATCAAACCAGCTTTGCACAGAAAACAGTGTCTAATTTAAAATTAGTGCTTACTAAATGGTGCTGTTATCAATAGCACTGCTAGGCATTATTCACAACAGTCAAGACATGGAAACAACCTAAATGTCCATCGACAGATGAATGGCTTAAGAAGATGTGGTACATATATACAATGGAATACTACTCAGCCATAGAAAAGACCAAAGTAATGCCATTTGCAGCAACATGGATGCAACTAGAGACTCTCATACCAAGTGAAGTAAGTCAGAGAAATACAACTGCCGTATGGTATCACTTATATGTGGAATCTGAAATAGGGCACGAAAGAACTTAGCTACAAAACAGAAACAGACTCACAGATATTGAGAACAGACTTGTGGTTGCCGAGGGGGAGGGAGTGGGATGGAGGGGGAGGGAGTGGGATGGATGGGGAGTTTCGGGTTGGTAGATGCATTTAGAATGGATAAGCAATGAGGTCCTACTGTACAGCACAAGGAAATATACCCAATCTTTTAGGATAGAAGAGATGGAACACAGTATGAGAAAAATAATGTATATATGTGCGTGCGTGCATGTGTGTGTGTGTGTGTGAATGACTGGGTCACTATGCTGTACAGCAGAAGCTTCCAAATCACTGTAAATCAACTACATTATAATAAAAAAATAGGTTAAAAGAATTGTGGTGCCAGGTAGTAGTTTTTAAATGTCCACATTTTTTCTTTGCCACGTCTCCCTTCTGGCTTGCCTTCCCTGAGTGTGGGCTAGACCTGGTGCACAGCTTACAATGACAAACAGGATAAGACAGGTGTACCGGTGTGTGACTGCAGAGATCGGTCATGAAAGCCATCTCTGTGACTATGGCTTCCTTGGTGTTCTCTCTCTGGATCATTCTGGGAAAAGTTAACTGTTGTGCCCTGAGCAGCACAGTGGAATGTCCCACATGACAAGGAACTGAGGCCAGCTGCCCATAGCCAATGAGGGACTGAGCCTTCGGTCAATAGACGTGTGAGTGGTCCTTCTGGAAAGTGGAACCTCTAGCCCCAGATCAACCTCCAACTAGTTGTAAACCCAGCCTGACATCCCGACCACAACTGCATTAGACTCTAAGCCAGAACCACCAAGTTCAGGTCCGCCTCAGTGGTTTTGAGTTGTTAAATTTGATGCAGCAATAAATAACTAACACACACCACTATTCCTACTTTTGGTTAAGCGTTTAAATGTGCATTTGCTTGTGTTGCTTAGTGTACTCATTTATGAGATAATAGTGAAGTATTCATTCAAACAAGTATAGCTCTAAAATTTTAGACTCCCTGGAGTATCAGGATAGTCCCTCCCTGAAAATATGGCTGCCTAGAAATCTGGGGACAATACACGTATAAAAATAGAACACAGATGGTTTGGGAAGTCTAGTTTAGTGAATAAGAGGTGGATGGATAGAAAAATTGGAACGTGAAGTGAAAAGCAAAAAGAAATGATGTCTTTTCTTCAGCTTGTCAAATTCTGTCCAAATTCTGACTCCAACACTAATTCTATGTTGCACTGATATAGAAAGAAAGAGCATAAAAGAGATATATAAAAGAGGAAGAAAAATACTTTTTAAAATGTTTTGAGGTAGAAAGTAAAAGTACAAGTGATTGAATTCACAGAATTTTCTTCCATGATATTTCTGACATATTATAACATGGCTGCTTCTTTCAATTCCATCAATAGAGAATTGATCAATTTACTGTGAAAAGCATGTTAAGATTTAGAAACTCCAGCTGTTCTTGATAGGTTAGAATCCCCAGTGGACATGCTCTTACTGTCCAGATGGAAACAGAACTTGGCCTATAAATCCTTCAAATTTTTGAGCAGTTGACATGTCATCTTTTAAGTTCAGCAAAGACATGTGAAAAGGACATTCTGAAGTGCTGAACACACACCCCAGGTGGGAGGACAGAATTAAAAAACATAAATGTGTTCAGGCATTTTTATGAGCCTTGAGAGACTAAAAGCTGGGGGTCAAATTTCATGGCTTTAGACTAAATGTCCCATCTTTCGCTCCCAGCTCTCACCCCAAATTACCCATAAATACCCAAAATTCAACTATTGAAAAAATGTATTCTTCTCTGTAGACTTTTTCCTGAGCCTCTAATATTACAGATAAGACTCATAAAGATAAGTGAGAATAATACATTTTGACAGGACAGCAAGTTCTTCAATCTATAACCAACTCTACTTTGGACACTTATGACTGATTATGAACAACTTATGTGCATTAATTCTATAATTGCAGTGGAAATGACTGAATGACCTCTAGTCATACCATTGATAAATATCCTGAGTTGGCTCATAGAATAACATCATAAAACATATAACAGAATGGCTCACCAGTGAGAGAAGCTCTGGAATTAAATCATTATTTCATTTACATAAAATCTATTCTAAAGTAAAGAAGGCAACCACTTACATGACAAGCTTGATTAGTTCACAAAGAACAAAGTCAGTACTAATTTTAGTAAAGCCTAATTTTAATCAAGCAACATCATTTTCATTCATCATCTTTTGGCCTTAATCACTGTCTTCACTTGAATGCTGAACAAAAATGATTGCTGATTTTTGAAGGTTAATATAAAGAGTTGTCTAACTACATTTATGCCCGTTGCTATAAAACACCACACATTCCTCACAAAGCTTAAATGTTATCCCTGGGACTACAGGTGGGACCTAGGTGTCTTTGTGCATAGAAAGTATTATCACACACGTGCGAACATACACACAGACACACACACACACACACACGGGAGTATCTGAAGATAGGAAATACATAATGCCTCTGAGGACAAAAGACTACATAAGGATAAGGAAAAATACATGACAGGGATCAGACACAGACACATTTATATCAGTGGACGATAACCCATAATCCAAAAAACACAAATTCCTCCCTCTAAGATCTTGAAGACTAGAATTACTGTTCTTATACCACAAATTCACACTTGGTCTATCTGTAGCCATCAAAGGATTTATAGATCCTTTGATAATATTGTATGTAGTATGTGGTTCTTCCTCTGACCCATGAATAATATGATTAATATACTAAATTTAAAAATCCAGTTCTTGAATGATATCATAAAAAAAAGATGTTTTCAAGTGTGTTATACTGGATTATGGACATAAAATAATTTATCCTCTGCCTGGCTGATCAAGGAGTATTTTCCTTTGAGAAATCTTATGTATGTACAACTCAGGCAGCAGCTCCAACTTCAGTACCAGATGCAGTGATAGGTACACAATCACACACACAGGGAAACATAGGCCTGTGCTGTACTGTATAAAGGACCTTGTATGGTAAACATTAGACTCATTCTGCACTGGGTATACCTTTGTCATGTCTTCCCCATCACTCACATCCCCAAAACTCTCCCTGAACCCCATTTCCAGGCTCAGCTGTGCTTCATAAATAACCCTGGCATTATACAGGAGGGGTGTTTTTGTTTTTGCTTTTTTTTTAATTTTATGACCACACTCAAGACATATGGAAGTTCACTGGCCTGGGATCAAACCTGCACAACAGTGGCAAGCTGTGTTACAGCAGTGGCAACACCAGGTTCCGAACCCACTGTGCCAGACTGGGACTGAACCTGTGCCTCCAAAGCAGCCCCAGCTGCCTAGAGACAATGCCAGATCCTTAACCCACTGCGCCTCATCAGGAACTCCTACAGGAGGTTCTTTAAGCACCTAAGAACTGGTATGCTTGGACTCAGAACCATAACAGAGTAGTTGGTATTTAACAATATCCCTGTGAGTGTTAAATACACAAGTACAGGTCATCCACAAGTCTAATCTCTAACTCAGCTTGGGGCACAGCGCTCATCGTTGGACTTCTGCTTATTTCTAAAATAACAACCCTGCTGTTCACAGGGTACTGATAACCATTCTTGCTCACTGCTTCCAAACTGCTGTCTTTCGAACCTGTCTGATGATATAATCTGTCTGGGTACAGCATCTGGAAGTTTTCCTCCAGTCGCAAATCCCTAAGCGTCCCGCTGGTTAGAACTCAGGGTCTAGGAACTTGGCACAGAGCAGAATCTGTGCATCTGGCGGCCTGCCTGCGTTCTATTCATCTTCCATCTGCAAAGACATGCCTTCATCCTGGACACAAGCACACAGAGCCCACAAGGCAGCAGGAATGGTGCCCATGGATGGTGTCCACGCCTCTTAAATCCAGGCCTTGAGTGAGTTGTCCCCACACCGGGCTTAAACTGTGTGTCCCTGTCCCTCTCAGAGGGCCATTTTCCTTTGCAACTAGCTCCACCCAAAAGCACAGCTCTGAGGCGTGACTTTCCTGGTCATTTCAGTCTGTAGAAAGAGAAATCGCTCCTTTCCGTATCTCTGAAAACTGAATCATGTTTGGTGAGATTTAAGGAAGGATACAACAGCCCAGTGACATCGCCACCAAGAAAGAAAACTAAGCATAAAATCTAAATGCTGTCTCTATACAAACACTACATAAATATCTTAATGCACAAGAAAGTCAAGTTTTGTATATAATTTCGTTGCCACAGGAATATTATAAATTGGAGTTCAAATCGGATGGCACCTTATTTCTGAATTTTTTTTTTACTGAGAATTTATGCTTACCCACCTTACACTTCTCTTGCTGGAACATCCCCATCCACTGAGTTCTGTGTGACATGTGAGTTAAGATGAAGTGGAGACCCCTGGGAAACTCCCTGGAGATGATGGGGAGTTCCCTGATGGCCTAGTGGTTAAAGGATCTGGCATCATCCCCCCTATGGCTTGAGTCACTGCTGTGGAGCGGGTTCATTCCCTGGCCTAAAACTTTCACATGCCATTGGCCTGGCCAAAAAAAAAAATAAATGAACTCATAAAAAAAATGAAATAAAATAAATTACTATGAAGGGCAAAAATTACCTCTGGATGCTATAAAATGTTTTAACATTCTAGAGTTATTTATATATGGATAAACAATAGAAAAATATTTCACACTAATTATTTGATACCCTCCTGATACGTTTTATAACATCTCATAAGGTATACACATGCTGAATAAACTATACAAGAGCTATTTATGGCATATGCCTGAAAAATATAATGCACATGTATCTTTTCTACAATATTTTTTGCCAGAAACTTCAAAGGAAATAACAAAAGATGGTCATAAAAACAATAAAACTGTTAAAACCTTGCTTTAGCCGGTGCAATTATTTTATTGAATATCTGTGACAGTCATCATAAAAGACAATAGAGAGATTCAGCCCACTTGTCCTTTTTTTTCCTTGATGAAATGCCTAACGTTAATACACCTGCAAGGGGAACAAAGATAAAGGTGATGAAATTTTATAAAAGATTCACTTAGAATAAGCTCTCTCAAGATACGTCCTGGTATTAGACTAATTCTCCTCGATCTCTTAAATCCACAGAAACAGACAAAGAAAGTGATGTGATTTTTGAGGCACCACGAGACCTCAACTTGAAGACAGATATAGAATATATTTTAAAGATTTTCAGCATCAAATAAAATCGGAAAGGTTCCCACTCAAACTACCCTTACCAGGATTCTCAATTACTTTAGTAACTGAATTTCTACCCCGTGATGTTACTGAGTTAAAAGGATGCTGCTGGTCTTTGCTGGGAAGAAAAGAAAAGCAAAAATGTGATTTTATACCAAGTTAAGTTTTATGACATCTTACATCCCCTCCTTCGTGACACCCTGTTCTGTCTGTCCTGCTGTCAGTAACGATGCTCCCTAACACCGTGACCTAGGCTCCTCCTTCCTCTCTCCCCGATCGCTCTCCCCTCACGTGTACACTGTTAATCTTCCAAGAAAAGAGCCTTTCTTTCTTTCTTTTGTTCTTTTTACAGCCACGCCTGCAGCGTGTGGAAATTCCTGGGCCAAAGATGGAATCGCAGCTGCAGCTGTGGGCCCACACCACAGCCACAGCAACACTGGATCTGAGCCACAGCCACAACCTGCACCGTAGCTTAAGGCAGCACTGGACACCTAACCCACTGAGCGAGGCCAGGGATCAAACGTGCATCCTCATAGATACCGGTCAGGTTCTTAACCTGCTGAGCCAGAAGGGCAACTCCCAAGAAAATACCCTTAATGACATCCAGCTTAGACCTGTCTTCTCCACACAAAGGAGAGTGGGAAGAGTCCTTGTTTCCCTGTAACTCAAATTCCAAATCTTGGATGGTGCTGCAGACAAAAATTCCCAAGAGCATCAACTCGCCCTTTTGAAGACTGCATTTCACTGGATATTAGTTTTAATGAATCGGATCTATGGTGTGAGGAAGAAAAAATAATGTTCTGCCTTCCTTTCTAGATTCTGGGCTGAGACAGCCCTGTAATAAAAAGACTAAAAGATCTTTAAAAACATGGGAACCTCCTGTGTGCACAGGGGAGGCCCAGGAGATCTGAGCAACCCCCGGAAATGGCTCTAGTCATCACCCTAAATATCACCTCCAGCTAAGGACGAAAGAGGGTGGGAGGAGGGAGGCCAGGGATGGGGGATGACCAGGAAAAGCACAGGAAACGAGGGGAGGCTTGTTCATGCAGCTTTAAGCCCTTGCCTTCTGCACGGACAAGTTTCTAGAGATTTAGTCGTCTCCCTCTTCCAGTACAGGAGGGAGACGGCCTCCAGTGGCGATCTCCCTCATAAACGCAAATGTCTCCTATAAAAGGGCTAATTCCTGCTCGGTCCTCAGATCTTCACCTCTGTCTGTCTTAAAAAACAACCAGCTTCAAACACCAGAGACGCATATTTCGGGCTGGTCTACTCCCCTCCTCTTCAGCTACAAGAGAACATACATTCCAGGAAGATTCTGGATCCTCACCTGCAATTTGGCCCCAGTATTTCCCCCTGTGCTAAGCGCTGAGACCCAGGCCCCCTCAGACTGTCTGTAAGTTCCTAAGTCCCGGGTTCACGTCTTTGCTGCTCCCCCTCCGACAAAGCTGCAGGGGTTACTAGTGAAGAGGCCCGGACGTGCGCAGAATGTGGCATAAACACAACCCGTTCCTTCATTTCACCTCCTTCCTCTACTCCTAACCTTTTACACGAGGGGAAACAGTGCTGCTTTTACTTGAAAATCTCAACTACAAGGCCCTCACTTTCATCTCACAGGCGCCCTGAGCTCAGGAATTCGGAGGTGCTCAGCAGGTGGGTCTGGCTCACAGCGTCTAAGGAGTCCGCGGTCTCCCCCTTTCAATCACTTCTACCTACTGATCACAGAAAACTTATTTTATCCTTCCTTTCGCCCACTTAGCCTCATTTGGTTTATTGAGCGCTTGTGAAACTGAGAGTAGTCTGCCTGCCTGTTCAACGCAGAAGGACCTTCATTAAATATTGAGAACGTTGTCACCGGCTGAGTCATCTGACTCAAACAGATAATTTTCACTAACTCCTTCTGTGATTTCTCTCTAGGCAGCAGCAGAGATGGACAAGGAGAAGGCTGGTCTCAAACACTTCCATGCCTCAGTTCCTACAAAAGCTACTAGGAAGCTCGTTGCTATTTACTTTACTGTTTTTTATTTTTGCTTCTCGACCAGGTTTCCTACTTATAATACAAACAGTGACACTATATCAGAAACGCTTATAGGAAGAATAAGTGAGGCCATGAGACAAAAGGCCAAGGAAATGTTAAGAAATTGTTCGTAATATTGAATTTTAGAATGGACATGCACTAAAGATACAAACTCAGATGAAGAAAATACAGGTGCCAATATTATACTATTTAAGGCATAAAACCACTTAAATACTTACACATCTATTGTTTAAAAATCATCTTCACACAACAAGCCATTTCAATGGCTCGTTATCTCAAAGATTCATAACAACTGAATAAATTATTCTGAAGTTTCTTCCAAATATTCAGTCTGGGTTTTTGCGGATAATAAATAGATTTTTCTTGGCTTTAATACAGAAACTTATGAAGAATGTCTTATCAATTACCATGTCCCCCTAGTCAAAAAGTACACATATTGTGGCAGAAAAAAACAGAACTGAGAAATATTTTAAAGGATTATGAATATTCCATTTTAATAAGCTTTGGATTCTTGAAAAGCACAGGCAGTTCCTGTCGCTGGACATACTCAGGTTCTGAACGGACACTGAACCATGAACTAGCAAACACCCAACCCCTGTTTCCAGGGGAAACGCTGGATTAGGTCCTTGTGAGCACCTGGTCACATATTCACCAACTGATCAATAAATAACTTTGTTTTAGGTCTGTTTCTGTTGAAAGACGCTGTTAGAGAGGAAGAAGTTTTCCCCTGCTTTCCAGGTGCTTCTGGCTGGTCTAAGAATTAGACTGACATGAAGCAGATTTACAGGAGAAGGTCAAAGTTTAATAATATGCATACATGAGGGAGGCCCAGAAAAACTAAGTCCCCAAATAGCTGAAACCCTCACCTGAAGTACCATCTTCAGCTAAAGACGAAAGAGGATGCTGGGGTGGTGGTTTGGGATCTTGACAAGGAGGAAGGAACCCACGTGGAGATGGAGAAGCAGAGGTCTGGTAAAGAAATGTCTGCTGGGCCTGCAGAGACATGGGGCACACACTGGCCTCTGATCTCTAAGCCCTGCCAAGCTCACCCAACCACACCCAGCCATGTCCTTTGCATGCATCTCTGGTGATCACTCTTTGCCAGGAAAAGCCCTTTATCTAAATCCTTTGCAGCTAAGGAGGAAGTAAAAGGAAAGGCTTCCCAAGTCTTCTGCTTCTTAAAATAACCGGCCTGCATCACTCCTCATGCCACACGTTTTGGGTGGCAAATCATGCCACCCTTCGATGCCTTTTTTCATATGAATTTTTGCTCCATTAACACTGAACTCACAGCCAACAGCCCTATAATTCACATCTGAACAATACTCTCTCTAAAAGGCACATCACAGTCTTGTAGGTAGGACTGATACTCAGGACCTCAGCACTGTGCTTGTGGCCATTTTAAACAGCGAAGTCACCAAGAAAACTCACAGAAATGTGAAAGCATGGCACTACACACAATGCAAAAGGGAGACTTATCCACAGTGGAGACTGAAACTGATCAGGGCCCTGTGGGGCTCCTTGCTACAAAGCCTTTGTGTCCACTGATAGAAGAAATACGACCCATTCAGCCTCCTTGACCTTAACTGAGTTTCAAAGAGCAGGTTCAAACAGTTGATTCAGGAGTTCTGGTGGTGGCTCAAAGGTAATGAACCCGACTGGTATCCATGGGAATGTGGGTTCAATCTCTGGTCTTGCTCAGTGGGTTAAGGATCAGGCATTGCTGTGAGCTGTGGTATAGGTTGCAGACACAGCTCAGATCCCACATTGCTGTGGCTGTGGTGCAGGCCAGCAGCTGTAGCTCTGACTTGACCTTAGCCTGGGAAATTCCATATGCCATGAGTGCAGTCCTAAAAAGATTAAAACAAAACAGTTGACTGAACCATATGCTAATCAGAGAAGGGAGAGGATACAGAAATTAAGGGAAGAGCAGTCAAGAAAAAAGGGTGTAGCCTGGGGGCAGGGTCCTGGTTCCCCCTCAAGGAATATATATAACCATAGCTTTGAGGTCTTCTGTCAGATGGATGAAGACTCTCACCCAGGTGGAGGGTGGTTACTTCAGACTGAGATTCCTGGAGCATTGCCCTGTGACCTCTCCACCAACTGATCAGAAGAAAGTCACACATAGTGGAGGACCATGAAGACTCTGATTTCCCTCCCCTTAAAAAATCACTCTCTCAAGGTCAAGCAGAATCCTCAGAGTTGATTTTTGAACATGAGTCCACCTTCTCCCTAGGTTGCTGGCCTCCTGAATAAAGGAAACTTTCCTTTCCTACCAACTCGTCTCTTTGGAGTTATGAGCAGTGGAAGGTGAGCTCAGTAACAAAACCAGAAGGCCGTCTGTCCCCTTGTTTGACCCCAGCTGGGAATGCGTGTCTGGTGCTTACCTTCTCTTCTCCTCCGTGCATGTGAGCAGCAGTGAGGAGGCTGAGACCACTGCTTCTGGGGCTACAATTCTTTTTTGGCAAGGAGGCAAAGTCACAACTACCGAAACCATGAACTAGAACAAAAGACTTTGAAATTTTAAGAGCATAATTTTCCTTGCCTCCTACCAACTGGGTTACCTTGAAGTATTCCTGACGTCCCCCTGTTTGATGGTCATCTCTAGCTGTGTTTTGAAGTAAAAAGACCTCCCTTTTTGCCTCCCAGCCCTCCGCTTAGTCTCAAAAGACTGATTAAAGAATTAATAACTAGGAAATATTGTTACAGCAAGAAACTAGTTAGAACAGTTTCCATTAAGTTATGCCGAGTCTTGGCCCACTAATCACTAATGTTTACTTTCTAGTTAGAGTTACATCACACCTAGTGTCTGGTTTTCCACAAATGAGCTCTTCCTTGCTTAACTGCTTTTTTTTTTTTTTTTTTTACTAACAGTTACTTTACAGTTAGAGTGCTATTGCACCTAGTGTTTTCTTTGGTAATTGAAACACTCCCTACCACCCTCTCCCTGTAAGCAATCCTCATTCCAGAGAGAAGGTCAAGGAACAATAATCCTGAAGACAACCAGAAACCATCACCATGCCCACTGATGCCAGATTTGACTACTCTGAAATGATCTATGGGTGAAGAAAAATATAGATACCTTAATCAATAACCCTCTATTCCGAGCTCAACCTGTAATATCTCTTGGTAGTCCCTCTCCAGACAGGACACAGTTTTGAGGCATTGGCCTGCAGTGTCCTCCTTTGCCTGGCAAAGCAATAAAGCTGTTTTTACTGCTACACCTAAAACTCTGTCTCCAAGACTTAAATGGTGCCAGTGCACAGAGGCCGCTTTTCAGCTATAAGTCCATCTGCGGATGCTTCAAGCCTAACATCTTGAAATCTTCTTGATTGGCAGCTCTCGGGACTCAGAAACTGGGCATATAATTTGCTTTAATCATGGACTTTTGTTTCTCTTGGGTTTCCATAGAAATGCCTCTTATTAAATACCTAACTTTGGAAGCCCACGTGGAAGAACATCTCCTGAAATGAGATACAAATGGTTAACTGAACTGACCTATTCTCAAGACAGACCGGTTTAAGGATATATAGCAGAATTCCTGTCAACTTAACTTCTGGACTATGAAGTGTCCTGGGGAAACACTCAGAAACAGGACTGTAGTGGAGCAGAACTGGCTACCCTAAGTCATAGCTTTTTGGCTTGAGGATTAAGAGACAGAGGTATGATGAAGCTCTGAGTGCTTTTGTAATAGACATTTGCAGGGAAGTGTGTTTATAAGAGCATCTCCCTCACTATTCCAGGAAGACAAATTTTCTCCAGAAACCCCTATCAAGGCAGATGGCAATGACTTAAATCTGCATAACAATCTTACCCTTCCCTACAGCGCTCTTCCTGATAAGCTCCCATAACTGAACCCTACCCCCAACATCCTTTGTCTTTAGCTGAAAATGGTATTTAAGGTGCCTGCTCAATCATTTCAGAGTTTTCCTGGGTCTCTCCCATGTATACCAGCCATATACATGTTATTAATTTTTGTTTGTTTTTCTGTTAATCTATATTATAAACTTAATTGCTAAGGTCAATGATTATAGAATACTGTTATAAAATCCCTGGTATAAATTCTAAGTAGAAATTCATATGGAGTCAACTTGTTAAAACCATGTAAACACTGGTAATTTCTCAAGTCTAGAGGTTCTATAGTCTTTTCTTGAAAAGACTCAATATTTCTACTGAATGAATAACTCAGAATTTAATTCAAAAGTAAATTCAGAAAACCCAGACACTTGGGAACTCATTCCTCTCTCTGTCAGTGGTGACTAAATACTGGAATAGAAAAAGCGCCAACAGAGAAAAAAACATGGTAAATCCATTAGAATGTTGACTCAAGAATAGGTTCATTTTATACATATGGACATTTTATAGATTTTGTATGCCAAAAGGCTTAAGTTTCCAAATGAGAAACTTACCCTAACCCTCTAACTTAAGCACAATTTGAATTTCTTTACAAGAACTGAGTCCTCATAAGACATTTCTCCACTTCTGTTTTTTTTCCTTTTTCCAGTCGCACCTGCAGCATATGGAAGTTCCTGGGCCAGGGGTTGAATCAGAGCTGCAGCTGCAGGCCTGTGCCACAGCCACAGCAACACAGGATCCGAGACACATCTGTGGCCTGCACCACGGCTTTCAGCAACACCAAACCTTAACCCACTGAGTGAGGCCAGGGATTGAGTCTGCATCCTCACAGAGATTGTGTTGGGTTCTTAATCTGCTGAGCCACAATGGGAATTTCATGAGATGTTTCTTGATGATATTACATTTTCTTTTTTTGGTCTTTTTGTCTTCTTTGGGCTGCACCTGTGGCATACGGAGGTTCCCAGCCTAGGGGTCCAATTGGAGCTGTAGCTGCTGGCCTATGCCATAGCCACAGCCACAGCAACACCAGATCTGAGCCGCGTCTGTGACCTACACCACAGCTCACAGCAACACCAGATCCTTAACTCAATGAGCAAGGCCAGGGATGGAACACGTGTCCTCATGGTTAATAGTCAGGTTCGTTAACCACTGAGCCACAGCGGGAACTCCAATAACATTACATTTTGATCACTAATTAGTAAGTTTATATTTACTTATGCCTTTAATTCTTCTTTAGAAGGCAGATATAAAGTGAAATATCTAAAATAGTAAGAGGTTTAAAAAGTTCCATTTATTCCATGTAATTATTTTAACAAAATATGGTAAAGAAAGATATTTTTAAAATAGTAATATTACAAGTGAATCTAGAGAAAAGAGTTATTAAATAGATTTCTAAGAAAGAAACCACGTCTTTAATGAAACAATGTGCATTTATAAACAAGTAAAATATAACCTTAATTAACCAAATTCCGATCAAGTTTGCTACTTATATTTCTGATTAAATGAATGACTTTCTATTAATGTCAAACTTTTAATTTTTAAAGTGTTCCTGTCATCCTTCTGAATTTGCAGACTAAGGTTCCATTTAAATTATTTATCAACAAAGGCAAAGAGGCTCTGAGTGAGGGGCAAAGTAGCTATGACATGATCAAGCACACCAGCTTTACTTCAAGAACTTCAGAATAGCTATTTTGTTTGGATAAAAGCATAACTTTACTTATTTACTAATTCCTGCCTGTATGGCAAAGGCTTACTGTGGCTTTAAAAAGCATTATTTCAAAGTTTGCCAATAGTCAATTTTGAAATTATGAGACTTTTCAGTACTTTGAGAACTTTTTAAAAAACTTTCAGTAGTATGTCAAAAAAGATGCATCTCTAGAGATCATCCTAATCATGTGGTTTGACATGACAAGATTGAGGCTGTCCTTGACATCTTTGATTTCCTGCTGGATTACACGTGTTCAGACTACTTTGTCAGGAAGCAGTACATTACCAGCAGTTCAAATACGTTTTGTGCATGAGAAAGTGTTTTGACACAATCTGAAAATGCCTCGTACTTAGAGACTTGGTAAGCCATCTAAATCATGAGTCTGTCAACCTCTCCAGTAATAAACCTATGACATCTTAAGAAAGCACTGAGGTTAAGATAGACTCTCTCTTGAAAACCCAAAAGCTCACAGAATTTTTCTAAAATGGTGTGTGTTTAATGTCATTTTTCTTTCATAGCTTTGACCTCCTTAGCAATTTCGCAGAACATGATATTGATTTCATATTGAAGAAAATCTTTCTGACAGCAAGAAAGCACTCTTAATTAAACATGACTGTTATTTTACAGAAAGCATTTCTTTCTTCCACATCTTAAAGTGAGAAGTACATAACGCTTATGGTGTGGTCACCGTCATTTATTAATTCAGTGAATGTTCACTGAACCCTTTCAAGGAGGGAAGCCTTGAGATTGACAGGACAGGACAGACAGACTCAATCACTCCAAGGACTGTCCCCATCAAGGGGCACAGAGAATAAGAACAGGAGACATGGGTTTCCTCCTAGTTCTGCTGCCAGTCAGCCTCGCTGCTCTATCCCCTCCCTTCGAGGAGCTTCATCATGCTCACAGATTGCAGAATTTTCCCATTAGATTATGGCTCTGCAGCAATGAACCCAACTAGTATCCATGTAGATGTGGGTTTGATCCCTGGCCTCGCTCAGTGGGTTAAGGATCTGGCATTGCCATGAGCTGTGGTGTAGATCACAGATGCAGCTAGGACCCCGAGCTGCTGTGGCTGTGGTGCAGGCTGGCAGCTACAGCTCCGCTTCAACCTCTAGCCTGGGAACTTCCACATGCCATGAGTGCAGCCCTAAAAAGCCAAAAAAAAAAAAAAAAAAGTCATTAGAAGTGACCAATAAGTACCAGCGTGCAGGGCAGCCTGAATACATTCTGTTATTTATTGTACTTGGTTTTGCTCTGTGCCATAGCTTAGAGGTGGCTGTCTGCAGTAAGTACTGGTGTCTGGACAAGTTTCCAGAACCAGTTCCAACGGAGACTTTTCATTCTTCTCTCACTTTACCTTCCAGCATCATCTGAACTCTGCTTCCAGATCATCACTCCCTCCTGAGTTTCTCCCATCTCTGCAGGGCTCATTTTTATAAGAACGATGTCTTCTTCCTCTGCCTGTTCCTTAGGAGATAAGTGGCCCCTGGCCATTCTTACCTTCGTTCACACCAGTCACTCCAACGAGTGCGTAAGAAGCTCAACACGGCTGGTGGTGGTGAGCCCGTTACCCATCTTTGCCCTCGCACTATCAAAACTCTGCACCAGCAGGGTTCCGAGAAATAGGATAACAATTTTTACTTTGTCCAAAGAGTTTATTTTTGCCATCTGTTCAAATTATCTACTGCTGCATAGCAATTCCCCCCATTTAGTAGCATAAACTACAGCCATTTTATTTTGCTTATATGGTTTGGAGGTCAGGAGTCTGGACAGTGAGCAGATAGCTCAGATCAAGTGTGAGCTGCCTGAGGTCACAGAAGACTCAGGGCCTAGCTCTAGAATCACCTGGAGGCTCCTTCTCCAACAAAACCCAGCATGGGAACTGGGATGGGGTGAAGGCTGAGCTTGGGAGGACTCTCAGTGCGACATGTGGCCTCTCATGAGGGCTTGGGACTCTCAGGATGAGCTGCGGCTCCCAGAGTGGGAATCGCAGAGGAAGTGTGAGCACTCAAACAGACCCAGGCAGAAACGTCCAGATTCTTCCAGCCTGGCCTGGGAATCCATGCGGCATCATGTTTGGGGCACTCTACTGGTGACAAGAAAGTGACCAACACCAGCCTAGATGTTGGGGGATCAGAATGAGACCCCTGACCTTGATAGGGGGATGGCAAAGTCACATTGCTCAAGAGCACATGCAATGTGAGATGTATCGCCGCAATATTAAAAAATGTGGTTTACGCACATCATCCCACAAAAAGCCACACTTAGTAAATAGAGGACATCGTTAGTGAACAATATCATATCACACCTTTTTTTTTGTCTTTTTAGGGCCGCACCCATGGCATATGGAGGTTCCCAGGCTAGGCATTGAATTGGAGCTGTAGCCACCAGCCTACGCCACAGCCACACTGATCCGAGCCATTGTGCCACCTACACCACAGCTCATGACAACGCTGGATCCTTAACCCACTGAGTGAGGTCAGGGATAGAACCAGCACACTCATGGATACTAGTCAGATTTGTTTCTTCTGAGCCATAACGGGAACTCCCAATATCACACTCTTAAAGAGTTAGAAATCGAAATGATCTGCTTACAGCTGTGCCAAGGTCAGACCCTAGAAAAATTAACAACTGACCTTATTAAGTCTGTCATACCATGCCATACATCAGATTGCACCACATAATCTTCTCATTAAGCACTGGTGGAAGAGTAAGGCTATTTAGTGACTGATATACTTGATAAAGTAATGTAATTTCATGAGTTCTTCCTCTAACTCCTCTATTAATTTTTTTGAGAACTTGAGCAAGTCTCTTACCATCTTGGAGCTCCCGCAGCTGCATTTAATATGCATCAATCCCAAGGTTCACTATGAGAGTAAATGTTCCATTGTTAAAGCTTTTTAAATATCTGCCTAGTAATGGTTGCATAATGATTAAAGAAGCGATGGTGACAATGATTCCAGATATAAAAATGATTATAACACTTCTCATAGAAACTAATTTTTGTGCCTCTCATAATATTCCCTCCACGTTATCAAATGTTCCAAGAAATTCTCAAGCAGCTTCTAAAACTCAACCTAAATTTCCATGTGCAAAATAATCACTTCGTATGTCAAGAAGAAAATAAATAAAGCAAGAATAAATGAATAATAATTTTTAGGAAATTCAGTGATATTTTCTGCATTGTTTCCTGGGGATGATGAATTGTACAACATTTACCACTGGCAACCTTACCACAGCAAGCTCAGAAGAACATTTGTTGAAGAAGTAAAACACGTTAATGGGGATGCCTAATTTTTAAAACAATTAATACTTATTCCCGTATGTTTATCTCTTCCTGTAATCAGGCAGATATAAAGATCATCATATACTATACTATTTTATATATAAGAATGAGGAAATTTTAAATTTCATAATAAATTCACTGGAATATATAATTGACCAAATTGGATCCCATAAAGATATGATTCCTGGAGTTCCCATCGTGGCTCAGTGGTTAACGAATCCGACTAGGAATCATGAGGTTGCAGGTTCGATCCCTGGCCTTGCTCAATGGGTTAAGGATCCGGTGTTGCCGTGAGCTGTGGTGTAGGTTGCAGACACGGCTTGGATCCTGCGTTGCTGTGGCTGTGGTGAAGGCCGGCAGCTACAGCTCCTGTTAGACCCCTAGCCTGGGAACCTCCATATGCTGCGGGTGTGGCCCTAGATAAGGCAAATTGACAAAAAAAAAAAAAAAAAAAAAAAGATGTGATACCTATTTTTCAAAGACAAAATTATTTGCAAAGTGTTGCTAGCACTTTGTTCAGAAATTACTTACTGAAGATCAATGAAAGAACAAAAGGACTGTAAGCTTAACAGTTCCTAATCAAGATTTATCCTTTTTAAATTATAGCTGATTTATAATGTTCTATCAATTTCTACAGTACAGCAAAGTGGTCTGGTTATAAATATATTTATATGTATAATAATAAATATACATTCTTTTTCTCACATCATCCTCCATCATGTACTATCATAAGTGATTGGAAATAGTTCCCTGTGCTATACAGCAGGATCTCATTGCTTGTCCACTTCAAATGCAAGAGTGTGCATCTATTAACCCTAAATTCCCAGTCCATCCCATTCCCTCTCCTCCCCCGCAGCAACCACAAGTCTGTTCTCTATGTCCATGAGTTTCTTTTCTATAGATATGTTAATTTGTGCCATATATTAGATTCCAGGCATAAGTGATATCACATGGTATTTGTCTTTCTCTTTCTGACTTACTTCACGTAATATGAGAGTCTCTAGTTCCATCCATGTTACGGCAAATGGCATTATTCTATTCTTTTTTCATGGCTGAGTAGTATTCCATTGTGCATATGTGCCACATTTTCTTAATCCATTCATTTGTCAATGAACATTTAGGTTGTTTCCATGTCTTGGCTACTGTGAGTACTGCTGCAATGAACATAGGGGTGCATGGATCATTTTCAATGAAAGTTTTGTCCAGAAATATGCTCAGGAGTGGGATTGCTGGATCATATGGTAGTTCTAATTTTGTTTTCTGAGGTAACTCATCCTGTTTTCCAAAGTGGTTGTACCAATTTACACTCCCACCAGCTGTGTAGGAGGGTTCCTTTTTTTCCACACCCTCTCCAGAATTTGTTATTTATAGACTTAATAAAATGAGCTACCACCTCAAACCAGTCAGAATAGCTATCATTAATGTCTGCAAGATTTATCTTCTCAGTTGAAGGTAATCACATTTTCCTCCCTCATTATTCCCAATTTGCTAATGGCGATATCAGCAATGACAATAACAGAAACTATAAATTTAATTCAAACACTTGTGTTTGCTTACTTCAAGTGCCCGTGTGTTACATATCACTAATCATCATCTGCATTTTCATGACTGACACCTTTCATATTTTATAGTTTATTTTTAAAGTTGTTACAAAATAATAGCTATATTTCCCTGTTCTCTTCAACACATCCTTGTTGCTTATTTATTTTATATATAATAGTTTGCATCTCTTAATCCCCTACCCCTATCTTGTCCTCTCCTCTACTCTCTCCCCAATCATAGCCACTCATTTTCTCTCTATATTTGTGGGTCTGATTCTGTTTTGTTATATAGATTCATTTCATTTATTTTTAAGATTCCACATATAAATGATAACCCAGAGTATTTGTCTTTCTTTCCTGACTTATTTCCCTAAGTGTGTAATATCTTCTAGTCCATCCACATTGTTGCAAATGGCCAGATTATCCACATAGAAAATTGATAAGGACACAGTGGCCTTAAATGACACAATAGACCAGTCAGACTTGATAGATATCTATAGAATATTCCATAAAAAAAAAAAAGACAGTAAAATACACTTTCTCTTCAAGTGCACATGGAACATTCTCCAGGATAGATCACAGGCTAGGCCACAAAGCAAGTCTCAATAAATGTAAGGGGATGGAAATTACATCAAGCATTTTCACCAACCACAACAGTATAAAACCAGAATTCAATTACAGGAAGAAAAAATGCAAAAAGCACAAACACATAGAGATTAAAACACCAATGGTAAATGAAGAAATCAAGTGGGAAATCAGAAAATACCTCAAGACAAAATAAAATAGAGACATAATTTTCAAAATCCATGGGATGCAATATTAGCAGTTCTAAGACAGAAATTTACAGAGATACAAGCCTCCCTCAAGAAATAAGAAAAATCTCAAATAAATAACCTAACACTCCACGGAAAGGCACTAGAAAAAGAAGAAAAAATAAAGCCCAAAGTCAACAGAAAGAAGGAAGTAATGAAGATCAAAGTGGAAGTAAACAGAATAGAGACCAAAAAAAAAAAAAATAGAAAAGATTAATTAAACCAAAAAAAAATGTTTTTGAAAAGATAAAAAAATTGATAAACCTTTAGCCAGGCTCATCAAGAGGAACCAAATAAACAAAATAAGAAGAGGAAGAGGAGCTATAATAACTGATACCATAGAGAGACAAAAAATAAGAAAATACCACAAGCAGTTATATGCCACCAAACTGGACAACCTAGAGGAAATGGACAAAGTTCCAGAAACATATAACCTTCCAAGACTGAATCAGAAAGAAATAGATAAACTCAACAGATCAATCCCTAGTAGTAAAATTGAATTTATAATAAAGAATTTCCCAACAAACAAAAGCCCAGTACCTCATGCCTCCACAGGGAAATTCAACCAAACATATAAAGAAGAGCTAATATCACTTCTCAAACTCTTCCAAAAGACTGAATAAGAGGGAACACTCCAAAATCACTTTAAGAGGCCAAAGTCAAACATTACAAAATAAAATCCATGATACTACACCAGACACTCTAAAAAGAGTGACTTACAATGTCGTATTAGTCATATGTTATATGACTCTGGAACAATTTCTAATACAAGGGTTGTTGGAACTTAGATCCCTTACTTAGAGGAAAAGATCATGGATTCACAAAATTTACCACTATTACATGATTGTAACTTAGAATTTTATTTGTTTTCATAAAGACTCAAAAAGTTTTCCATTACATGATCTCATTTAACCTACCATACGCCTTAGGTTGGGAAGACCTAGAATATTTCTTTCATTTAGCATAACAGAGTGTGTGGGAGAGATATTCAGTCACCTTGTCGCAATGGATCATGGAATGGAAAGACTGGATCTGGGTTTCAGGGTAGATTCCACCGCTTCCTGTTTGAACAGCTTCTCTAAGTTCTGGAAGCCTTGAGTCTTTCTTCGTCATAACTCTGACCTGGGGGGGGGGTCATTCCAGAATCTGCACTGTCCCTGCAGCTCCACTCCTTCTTTAGCATGTTCAGTAGATACTCGAATATACAAATGTGTGAATTAATAAACCAATGAGTGTATGGAAACACACTAAAATTCAGCATGATTAGCTTTCAGACCCTTCCTCGTCTTCAGCCTTTATAAATATAAGACATGTAGTATGCAAACTTTCATCAGGATAGTAAAAGCCACGTTATTATTAATAATACAACAAAACCAACTAGTAATTAAAATTTAGACATTCAATAATTATTTCAAAGTAAATTAAATAAAAGCAACCAGCTACTTTTAAGAATTCAACACATGCACACACACACAAATGGCTAACGGTATGTCTTGGGAACTGAAAAACCAAGAATGTGCAATATTTATGCTATGCCAAAATTCTAATGCAAAGTTTGTGTGGTAAAGCTCCTAATTAGAAGCTTAAATTACAGAATATATTTGGAGGACTGACAGAGATGTTTCTTTTTAAAGGGCAGAATATGTTTTGGCTAAATGAATCACTGAAAAGTGTGTTCTAAAAAACATTCTCAAAAATTCAAAGTTCATCTGTTAGACAACAGATGTTAAGTATATTGGCTATTATGACCTTTTCTGCATCTCATAAAATATCTTGAGGATAGTTCATTCCAAATAGTTCCTTGTCTCTTAAAAACCACATAACCTATTTTTGTTGAAAACATAAAGAATCTTTCAATAAAGCTGCTAAGAATTTAAACCACTGTTAAAACATTTTGAATATTTATGGCAATAAATTCTGGAAAATCCCAGTTCCACAAGATATTTATTCAGCAATAATTATTGTCCATGAATTAAAAATTGTGAACATTTAAAATATTTCCTCTCCTATGATGTTTTTTACTGAATGGGAAACACCACTGTATTAAGGTTGCTTAATAAATATCTCATTTAAAATACATTTTGCAAAAGAAAAAAAGGAATGTTTCTAACATCTCTGACTTGAGTCTAAAGTTTTTAAGTGCAACTGGCCTAGTACTTTTGAAAGCAAATTCAAAACCACAGTAAAGACTAATTCATTCAGAGTCTCAAAGCATTTTATAAGCAATGAGTGGCAAATGTTGAGACTACTCTTACATTATGAAAAATCTATAATAAAAATTGCATAATTTTATAGCTATCATTAATTTTCTTCATAAATTTTCTTAAATCCTTTTGGTAATCACATAAGTAATAACTAAGTCAATACTCACCCATTTATTTATTCAACAAATGTTTATGAAGTAGTATATGAAAAGTTTGTATAAAGTTTTGTATAAAGAATTTTGAATAAAGAGTATAAAGAGTTTTGTATAAGCCCTTGAGTGAATACCAAGATAAATATGTGGATTATGCCATCAAGCAACTGAAAGACGGGGAAAGAGGACATGTGACTAACATAAAGCAGAAAGTAGGGAAACACAAGAGCAAGTGAAGATTTAGACCACAAAATCACTGGGTTACCTGAAATCACTGGGAAGAGGGAAGGCTCTGAGCTATACATTTAAATGGAGATAGGATTTTGGTCTTATGGGCATCAGGAAAAAGATGCTCTGGGGCAGTAAGGCAGTAAGCAGCACAGACAAATAGTCTGAGAAAAGAGAACGTGTGGCTTGTACATACAGTCAAAGCAGCCGTGTGGTGGAGGGAAGCTTTGCAAAGAGAACAGCAAAGATGGAGAGGGAAGTGCTCAGGCACCCAACACGGAGGGTCCTGAATCCAAAACAAGGTGTGATGGACTTTATCTTGTAGGTACCGCTGAATCCCTGAAAACGTATTTGTCGGGGAAGGACACACACACACACACACACACACATACACACACACACACAGAACTGTATTTCAGAAGTTTTTCCTAACAAGGTATAAAAACTAAATAAGGAAGAGCCAGGGTCTTCCAGGAAAACAGCCAGGAAGAACAGTAAAAGTCAACTCTGGAAGGACGCAGGCAATGAGATCCTGACCCAGAGTATAGTCACTTGGGATCAAAGGAAAACAATTGGTGGGAAAGCATGGATTTGATGGGGGAGGCAAAGAAGAGAGCAAACTGGAAATGGTGACTTGGTGAGTAGCTTGGTGGTTCAACTGGCAGAAAGGGAAAACTCACCGGGAGAGAGAAGAGGTGGGGGTGGGGAGAACAGACAACTGCTGGGCAGTTGCAGAGTCAATTCTAAGGATATCTCTGGTGCTCCCTCCCTCAGCCTCCCACCAGCTGGTGAAGCTGAAGCTGTTCAGCCCTTTACCCACCATCACCCAGTGAGTGACAGGTTCAGGGAGGACCCTGAGGTCACCCTGAGTCATGCTGAGTTAGAGGAAAAGGGGTGGCATCTGGGGATGGCACTGCCTAATGAGCTCGGAGCTGCAGAGAAAGGGCGGATCCAAGCCAGAACTGGTATGAGTCATTCGCACAGTAGAAGCCATTAAGTGACGGCTTCAGTGGACAAAACACAACATTAAAACAGGGAGAGAGGTAGTCAAAGAAAATAGAAGACAAACGTTTTTAAGGGTAAACAGTCAAGTGAACCACTGTATCTTTGAGAGCTTCATTTGTTACTGGATTTTAGAATTTTTCTCTCACAAAGCCAAGGCAGAAGATGTTCTGAATGTGGAAAATATGATAGATAATACCCAAAAATTGCACAGGCCAGATAGTTCCAATATTATTGTGCTGTCGTTGTGTAAACTGGGAAATAAATCTAGAGGAAATATGGTAACTCAATTTTCCACTTCAAGATAATTAATAAAACTAACATCACATACATTATATTAATAAATGATATATATTTTAATTATATGTTGAGGAGTTATGTCTCATCTCAGGGTCATCCCGGGTTGATTAAATAAATAATTCAATAATTAATCATAATTTCATAAAACATGATAAATTATAGCTTGTTTTTTTAATTATTTAAAAACCAATAGTATTGTGTTAAAACTAACACAATTTAGCTTTTCAAAAATAACTATATTCTAAATAAATGGGAATGATAAAGTATTTTAACAACAATGGTTAGAACAAGAAAAAAGAGGAAATATAATGTAAAAGGGAAATGAGGACAAGGAAGAATCAAGCAAGGGCTCAGATCCGTCAACCAGGAGTATGTGAATGTGTCCTAACTGAGTGAATTCATTATTCCGTACCTGTTTTTTTTTATTTTTTTTTTAATCCAAGAGGGGCACACTGAAAAGACTTGAATGATGCCACTTCTTGATCATGTTTCATAGATCCACCACAAAAACAGCGAAGTGTTTTATTACTATGAACAATTATTACTATTATAATTATTTAGTATAAATAAATGATGAACAATGTGCTAGTCACTACACAAAATTCAATATTTAACAGAAGACTTAACGGTCTCCATTTCTCTGAGTTATTATTCACTTGTGAAATGTATTTCCCTCACATAATCTACTTGAATTTGCTCTTTTCTTAACATTCACAGAATGCCTTTCTTTCCTTAGTTTTACAGCATAATACCATTTCAAACACAGAACATATAATTATATTTACCCAATTCAAACTCATAATGTTTTATTTCCATTTTACAAGATGATCAATAGGAAAAAGTTGTAGCTTAAGCCATGAGACTGAGAACATGTGTGGCTGCTTGTGTGATGAAATGCAAGGTGTGCCCTGGTTTTCTCTCCCGGCCCTTCTCCTCCTGGTCAAACTTCGCACAGGCACACAGATGCCAAATTTTAGCCTCAGGCCACAGGGAAATTCACATGGAAACAAGGATCACTTTTAATCTGTAAATTGTCATTTTACACAGTGTTTACAAGGACATGGTTTTTCACCTTATGTATAAGGCTGACAGCAAAGGCAAATGACTTCATGTAGTATTAATAATACTTTTTATTGATGCCTCCTTTTTATTTTTTTTCTTTTTAATAATCACACCTGTGGCATATGGAAGTTCTTGGACTAAGGGTCAAATCAGAGCTGCAGCTGCAGGCCTATGCTAGGGTCACAGAAACAGCTGATCCAAGCCACATCTGTTACCCACACTGTACTGCAGCTTGAGGCAATGTCAGATCCTTAGGCAGAATACGAGGCCAGGGATTGAACCTGCATCCTTACGGAGACTACATCGGGTTCTTAACCCACTGAGCCCTAAAGAAACTGCTGCCTCCTTTATAATTCACAGTGCTTTTGAAAAATCCAGGACTTGACTTATGGGAAAACACTTCTGCATTGCTGCCTTAATATCCCTTCCAGCAGAATTCTCCACACAGACAACACCACACCCCATCACAGTTGCATATTAATAAACACTGTCTTACCAGGATGGATCAATGTGGAAATAAAAGGATACACTCCTAAACTGACCAGAAAAATTGGGAACTCAATTTTAAGAAGGCTAAGAAAGAAATATAAAAAAATAATTAAATAATTTTATCCAAAAATGGCACAAAACACCAATGGATTTTTAAAATGATTTTAATTGGTTAAAGGGTCAGTATTTGTCATCTTAGATAAATCTTAAAACGCTCAAATATTCTACAGATAATAACTGCTAAACCTCAAATGGATTTGAGCTTTTTAAAAATTTGTCTATATATGGATGCTAAAAAAAAAAAAATTCTAAAAGGTCTGATTGCCCTCTATAACTTAATATAATACAAAAGAGTTTACTACATAAGGAAGTATAATTCAGACCACTGTCACCAGGAATATGTCAGTTCAGCTCCTAAGAAAACGAGGCACAAGCTGGATATCCCCCTCTTGCACCAAACCTTCAGAAGAGGTGGAATAGATACATATCTATTTTTAATAATAACTGTATACATTCTTTAAAAAGAAAAAGAAAATAAGTAGAGGCAACCCCAGGGGAAGGGAAGAGACATAGCCTCAGCAATAAACTTCCACCTGGAAGCACTGGGGTTTCCTCCCATATAATCTCACCCTGAAAGTACCACACTCCCCACAGCTGTGTACCAGCTTCAGTACCAATAAGAGAGTCAACATCAGTACCAGCATCAGAGCCAGCGTCAGAACCAGAATCAGTATCAGCATCAGAACCAGCATGAGAGCCAACATCAGAATCAGCATCAGTATTAGTATCAGTACCAGCATCAGAGTCAGCATCACAACCAGCAACAGTAAAAGCATCAGAACCGGCATTAGTACCAAAAAGAATCTTCAGAGGCAATGCCATTTGAGAGGCCAAACATCTGAGAAAGAATCAAATTTCACATATTAAAAACTTAGACACAATAAGATGAATCAATCAATCAATATTAACTTACTAAAATAAGTTAATATTTTCAGAGAAAGGAGGGAAATGTTTACATGAAATAAGCATATTGGGTAATGCAATAAAAATCAAACAATAATAAAATGATTAAAAATGAAAAATATAATTGTTAGAGTATAAACTCAATAAAAGACTGAAGGAGAAAATGGGAATGCGGCTTCAGAAGTTTCCAAAGTCTATCTCTTAGTAGTTTCAGAGAAGAAAAAAGAGATAATTTAAGTGAGAATGCACGTTAATCCATATTTGAAGGAATAATGCCTGAGTGTTTTCCAAAGCTAGGAGAGGGAAAGGCAGGGCAAGTTCTCCTATTGGTAGAGCCTACTGCACAATGAAAAGGACAAAAAAAAATTTAAAAAAAAGGGCCTAATAACATGGTCCAAACAAAACTTGAAAACAAAGAGGATAAGAAATTCAAAAGCATCAAATAGAAATGACAGATTATCCCCAAATGAAGAAAATAAACTACTTCAGTCTCACGATTAGCACAATAAAATGCAACAACTAGCAAAACAATATCTTTAAAAAATGCTGTTGGCAAAGAATTTAAATCTAGAAATCTCCAATAATCCACTTTCACTCAAAAGAGATGGCTTGGTAAAGGCATCTGAGGAACTGAAAAATAGACCATGCACAAAACTTTTTCAAAATAGAAACAAGAAGAAAAAATTGCTAAGTGGAAATAATAAGATGCAAAAAAGTAAGGCAACTAAGCTAATAAAATCTGTTGTAATACTTACATAGGTAACAATTACAAACAATGTTTTCAAGACATTGAAACTAAAACTCCTGACAATAGGATAACAGCAGTGAATCACAACACAAGTACAATCTATTTAGTATATTCAGTATATTGGTTTGTTTGGTGGAGGATATGCATTTTAATTCTAGATTTTGGTTAAAAAAGATACAAGATTAATTCTGTATTAAAAACATAAGCATATTTCTAGCATTTTTTCTAAAGAAATGAAACATATGTGCATACAAAAATCTATCCACAAATATTTACAGCAGCTTTTTTGTCAGAGCCCCAAACTGGAAATAGTCCAATTCCCTTCAAGGGGTGAATGGATAAACAAAATCTGGGACATCCATGTAACGGATGCATTACAGAGGAATGAACTATAGAATCACACCAAATGTGTATCTAGAGGGTAAAAAACAATCTCAAAGTGTACAGATTGCATTATTCCATTTATATAACATTATTCTAATACACAATTGTGAGAAAAAGCAAGTGAGTGGTGGCCAGAAGTGGGGTGGATGGTGGTTATCCTATCAAGGGTACTATGAAGGAATTCCTTTGCAGACACAGGAGACCTGTGTCTTGACTGCAGTGTTGCGTATACAATCGACACAGATGATGTATGTCCAACAACAATGCACAAACATGTAAAAAATGAAACACACAAAAACTAGTGAAATCAACAGTCTCTTTGATTATATATACCAATGCCAATTGAAGAGGTTCAATAATGTGCTCTCATTACGTAAAATGCTACCACTAGAGAAAACTGAGTGACAGGTGTATGGATATCTCTGTATTGTTTCTGCAACTTCTGTGATTCTATAATAAAGTTTTAAAAACGAAACATAGAAACAAAAATCTATGTTCCTTTTCTAAAAGGATACAAATTTTAACTGCCAAAGCAGCAAAGGGAAAAATACAATGATCAAACAAATAGCAAGAAAAACTCTACATAGAATTACCATATGACCCAGCAATCCCAATCTTGGGCATATATCCAGACAAAAATTTCCTGGAGAAAGACACTTGCACACGCATGTTCACTGCAGCACTATTCACAATAGCCAAGACATGGAAACAACCCAAATGTCCATCGACAGATGACTGGATTAGGAAGATGTGGTATATATACACAATGGAATACTATTCGGCCATAAAAAAGGATAAAATAATGTCATTCGCAGCAACATGGATGGAATTAGAAACCCTCATACTGAGTGAAGCAAGTCAGAAGGAGAAAGACAGATGTCATATGAAATCTCTTATAACTGGAGAATAAAACACTACACAAATGAACATCTCAACAGAAAAGAAAATCACGAACTTGAGGAACAGACTTGTGGTTGCCAAGGGGGCGGGGGAGGGGTGGGGGAGGGGTG
>PVHT021183709.1:557152-589653 GCA_004024745.2 Catagonus wagneri | reverse complement strand
GCAATACAAGCCAACCTCAGGAAACAAGAAAAAGCTCAAATAAACAACCTAATTTTACACCCAAAGCAGCTAGAGAGGGAAGAAGCCAGGTCATGGAAACAACCTAAATGCCCACCGACAGAGGAGTGGATAGGGAAGATATGGTACATACACATAATGGAATATTACTCAGCCATTAAAAGGAACGGAATAACATTTACAGCAACATGGATGAACCTAGAAATTATCATTCGAAGTGGAACCAGTCAGACAATTAGACAGCAACACCCAATGCTACCGCTTACATGTGGAAACTAAAGAGACACAATGAACTTCATTGAAGAACAGACAATGACTCACAGATTTTGGAAAACCTTGGTTTTTCAAATAAGACAATCTGGGGGGTGGGGGGATGCACTGTGGGTTTGGGACACAAAATCTATCGTATTGACTTATGATCTTTGTACACCTATAACTGAAATAAAATTCATTGTTAATATGAAAAAAAAATAAAAGAAATGACATAATTAGCCACTGGAAAAAAAAAAGAGAAAATAAATAAATAAGCAAGCAAGAAAAATGCGGAGGAGGAGAAGGAGGAGGTAGAGGGGAAGGAGCTAAATGTCAGAAATAAGTCTAAACTAGTCAACAGTACTATGCATGTAAATTACTTACACTCACTTATTAAAGAGTCGGAGAGTACCACAGATAACAACCAACTTTTGTTATAATACGACAAAATAGAATAGATGCTGAATTATTAAAGTCAAAGAGGAAAAGTTTTCAAATGGACAAAGATACTAAATGATACCTAAATATTTATGTACCTTACACAATAGCCTTAAATATATGAAGAAAAAAATATGATTTCAGAAAAAGTGAACAAATTATAACTATTTGATAACTTTATATAAATCTCTAAGAAACTCATGGACCAAATAACCAAAAAATAAAGAACATGTTGGGTTTATGAATGATAAAATTAACAAATGATCTAATTGCTTTATGACTCCAATAAATAGAAAATAAACCGTCTAGTCATATACTAAAGGAATATTTACAAAAGTTGACTATGTAGTAGACCACAAAGGCATTTCCAGGGAAAAGAAGTATTAATTCTACCACAAAAGTCATCTAATCACTGATCACAACACAATATTTATAAAACAAACTGTAACAGTTAAATAAAAAAATCCAAGTTTTGGAAGTTTCTTATTCAAATATTAAATAAAAGAGAGCTATGAACTATTTAGAACTGAATGAAAATTACATCTGTTTTCCAAAATGTGAGGTTATATCAAATGGTGATAAAATAAAATTTACACCTGAATACATTTTGGAGTAATGAAAGGACTGAAAATGTGTACTTGCTTAAAACACAAGAGGTTAAGGGAAAAAAAGAAAAAGACTATAATGACGATAAAAACAAGTTCACTAACAAAATAAAAAGCACTGTATTTTTCAAAGAATTAGTTGAATAGACAATAATCAGAAAATAAAGGAAGAAGGCAAAAAACAGACATTAATAGAAATGAAAAAAGGTTACTTGACCGCAGAGGTTGAGAAAATCCTCAAAGTATTACAAAACAATATCACAAAAAAATATTATTAAAATAAGTTTGAAACCTAGTTTATATGTATAACATTTTAAAAATATTAACCACCAAAATAAGTTCAAGAATAAGTTGAAAATATGACTGGACCAAGTATTATAATATAAATTAAAAGAAGACTTCAGTAGCTATGCCCAAAAAGTACACCTAAAGGCAGGAATATAAGCTGATAAGCCAACTAGGTGTGCACTTTGGTCATAATAATTTTTTAAAATATTCATACACTATCACTTACTAATTTTATTTCCAAGTGTATTTTATTTAAAAAGGAAAAAATAAGATGGTAAGTCTGTCGCAGAAGTTGATAGGCCCATAAATTGATTATACTACTGTACTGTCACAACCCTTGTAGAAAATAACCTATTAGTACACATCGAAAATCAAGGATTTTCATAGTCTGGAGAATTTATCTTTATGAAGCAGTCAAGGAAAACCTACACAGAAACGGTTCATCACACAATACACATAAAAATTGGAAATATCACAAACATTTAATCAGTAGGTGAATTCTCACTTAAAATTAAAATGCGGTCACTCAGTGAAACTCTAAAAGGTGATGCCGAGATGAAAGGCTGCCCATTCAGAACACAAACACAAACATATCTACCCCCAGGCTGACCGATGTATCTGCTTATACCCTTAATTTTGACCTAGCATTAAAAAAAAAGAGAGGTATGCAATTGGATGATTTCTCCTGTTTTTCCTGTGGACACAACAAATTTTGTAGGTTAGATCTTCCCTTTGATATGACTATTAAAAACCCTGATCTATACTGGAAGCCCGATCATGAAAAAATATTTGATTGTAGATCATAATAAATTGCCAGTTCCACTTTATGTTTCTTTTTCCTAATACATTTATTTTATATTTTATTAGGCTAAATTTTATTATGAATGACCTAGTAACTAGTTGTTAGATAACTTAAATATTTGGGAGGAAAAGATGGTTTAGCAAAAATTAAAATATGCACATGAAAACTATGAAATATACAATACATAACATAGATATTTTAAAATATTTAGTAAAAGCGCAAAATGAAAATTGCAATAAATGTAACTGTGCACAAGGATAGATTCTCAAGGAAAATACAGAAAAATAAAAATTCTTAAATTTTTAATCAGAAACATAAAAATTTTTTAATATCTATATTTTCATGTTTTTAATGATGTGAGGGAAAGCTGGCATAAAAGCAAAAAAATAAAGCCAGAGACAAGTAAGAAAGAAAGCTTTTATTTAAGGAAAGTGGCTTTAATGAAGCAGATGGCAACACCATCTTAGTAAGTGTGAGGAGATCCGAGTTCCGGTTTCTGTCCCACAGTTAAATGGGGTGTGACACCCTCTTCCTAATGCAAGGTTTTAATCATCCTCTGTCCTAGGGAATCCTAGTTAATCCTGGTTTTCAGTCTCAGTCTTCTTTCTGGATGGCAATTGTTAAAATGAGTCTCTGCAATTTATAAAAAATTACTATATCAAGGAAATGCACTTGGGGCTCATGCCTTGATCATTTTATGCAGACACTTTATAAGCCATTTCCATTTTAGGCTTCAAAATATAGTGCAGTCCTTTGATTATAAATATGTATTCGAAAAATGTCTGGATTTATTTTTTCATCATTTTCCCACATACCTTAATAGCTCCAGTTTGATTATTCTGGGGAATTGTCTTTAAAGTGCAAGGCTTTTATTAATAGCAAAAAATAATGACATTTCAGAATTATGGAAGCAAATACTAACCTTTGGGATCCCCAAATACTCCGGTATTTACGGGCCAACATAAATAAGATTATAAAATCAAGTATATTGTCCTTAAAAGCCTGTCCATCCTTTATGCCAAATGGTTAATTTATTAAATTAAAAAAAAAAGCCAGCAAAGATCCATTGAGCACTTTCCATAAAAAAGGTACCACGTTATAGTATTTAAAGAGGAGATTTAGGTGTATTTCCAGCGGAAAAAAAAAAAGCAATAAACAGTAAATCCGTACTAAACTGAATTTTCCGTGAAGAAAAGGCTGATCACATTTCCCCAAGCCTCAGGCCATCCCTGTGACCCACCTACCCTCCAACACTGGCTGTTTATAATGATTAATTAACATGTGTAGTTGCAATAACTATAAGGACAGTAACATCTCAGCAGTTAGCACTATTAAGTATTTCTTTTTTTTCAAGAACGCTGAATCCCTTAAGGTATGTTATCTATGTGATTTCTCTGTGACGCTTGAAATAAGGGTATGGATTAATGACTGGTATTTGCATAGACTTTGTCACTTTACAGTAACCATCAGGTTTAAAGGTGTTCAGCTCTTCAGGGCTAAGTTAAACAACATTCAACTGTCATTCTGTAATTTGCATATCCTTGGCTGCCACCAAAAAAAGTCATACCTACATAAAAAAGAATGAAATCATGACATTTGCAGCAACATGGATTGACCTAGAGATTATCACACTAGTTGAAGAAAGACAAAAACAAACATCATATGATATCACTTATATGTGGAATCTAAAATATGACATAGGGAGTTCCTGTCCAGGCTTAGCAGTAAGGAACCCGACTAGAAATCAGGAGGACTCAGGTTTGATCCCTGGCCTTACTCAGTGGGTTAAAGGATCTGGCATTGCTATGAGCTGTGGTGTAGGTTGCAGAGGCGGCTTGGATATGGTGTTGCTGTAGAGCTGTGACGTAGGCCAGCAGCTCCAATTCGATCCCTAGCCTGGGAACTTCCACATGCCGCAGGTGCGGCCCAACAAGGATACAAAAAAAAGCAAAAACAAAAATAAAATATGACATAAATGAACTTATTTACAAAACAGAAATCATCTCAAAGACACAGAAAACAAACTTACAGTTGCCAAAGGAGAAGAAGGGGGAGGGATAAATTAAGAGTTTGGGATTAAGAGATACACACCACTATATATAAAATAGATAAATAAGGACCTACTATATAGCACAGGAACATATATATACTTATCTGCATACCTGAATCACATCACTGTACACCTGAAACTAATATAACACCGTACGTCAACTATACTTTAATTAAAATTTAAAGCAAAACAATGGGAGTTCCCATTGTGGCTTAGCGGTAATAAACCTGACTAGTACCCATGAGGATGTGGGCTCAATCTCTGGCCTTGCTCAAATGGTTAAGGATCCAGCGTTGGCATGAGCTCTAGGCCAGCAGCTGCAGATCCAATTCGACCCCTAGCCTGGGAACTTCCATAAACCACGGTGCGGCCCTAAAAACCAAATCAAAACAAAACAAAACGAAAGTCTGGACTAACAGTGTTCTCAACCCTGGTGCCAACCGGCCACCCTAGCATTTGATTCAGTGGATTTGCAGCAGGGCTGGGCACACATTTAGTTATCTCTTGGTGATTCTAACATACCCAGGAGAGAGGCCCACGGACCAAGCTGTAAAAAGGCAATGCCTCAGAATGCAGAGTGAGTTTTCTTCCTGATTTTTAGAAGAATCAAACATCAGGCTTGATCTTCCCCTTTCCTCTAACTCAGGGTCATCAGTCATCAAGCTACAGTCCGTGTTCAGATGCTGCAAACATGCACATCGCTAGTCATGCCCCACTTCATGCTGTGCTGATCACAAACCCCAAGTACTTGTAACCTTGTAAACCTCCAGAGCCATGAGACACTGGGTTGAATTAACTGCTTTGTTTTGAAGCAGGGTTATTAGCCCAAAGTAACGTAGCCCATGGCATGTCCTTTAAGACGATTTCCACGTGGTGGAACTTGGGGATCATATTCTTCACTGAAGCAAATGATAAACGGACTCCCTGTCCCCTTCCTGCCTCTTCTCCAGTCAGCCCCCTTTTCCAGGCATGGTTCCACATGGGATGTGTCCTTATTTTTAAAAGGGGAAGGGGTCTGGACACAGAAATAGAACACAGGAAGAAGGCCATGTGAAGGCTGGAATTCTGCCCAAGAATCCCTTCCCCAGCTCCCCCACAGGGAGATGGCTCTGCAACCTCTTGGTTTGGCACTTCTCGCCTCCAGAACTGGAGACACTACATTTTTGTCATTTGCACTACCCATTTTGATAGCCTCTGTTACAGCAGCCCTAGCAAACAAGTGCACTTTATAACCATTAAGGTACGTATTGTCCTTATCTCCATTTTGCATGTGAAGGAACCATGTCTCAGATTGTGGGACTTGTCCAAAGCCACACGTTTCTGACCCACTCCAATGCATTCTCCTTTCAGCAGCTTTTTAAAAAACGTTTTGCAAATCAGGTTAGGCCCTTGCTTAAACGCTGAAAATGGCTTCAAGTATTCAGTCTCTATTCAAATATCACTTCTACAACAAAGACTTCCTGACCTTGAAGACTATTTAACACGCTCTGTAACAGAATGCATTAATACATGCATAAATACACAATCATGGTTCTTATAACAACCTGTTTTCAACTGATAAAAACTTTTGTTGACTGTTCCTTGCCATTTACATGGGAAGAATGCTGGAGTTCCCGCTGTGGCTCAGCAGTAACAAACCTGATTAGTATCCATGAAGGCGCAGGTTCGATCCCTGGCCTCATTCAGTCGGTTAAGGATCCGGCATTGCTATGGGTATGGTGTAGGCCAGCAGCTGCAGCTCCAACTGACCCCTAGCCTGGGAACTTCCATTTGCCCCAGGTGCGGCTGTTTAAAAAAAATGGGAAGACTGCTGCATGAAAGAACGGGTCTTAGGGATTTTTGTGCATCTCCCCAGAGGAGAACACATCCCGGAAGCCTGCAGCAGACCCTGGCACATAAAAAGTGCTCCTTAATAGGTGACACATGAGCATGTGACAGATGTGGGAAGAAAAGGTGCCTCAGCTCGCAGAAACGAGACCCCAAAAGCAAGGACCTGGTTCTGCCATCTCTGCGTCCCGCCTCCAATCAGGCCTGAGTCACTTTGTATTTTTAACCAAGTTCATTGTTTCCCACTGAAGAGATGAAATCACTGTTTTGAACGGGGAGCCAATATCCTTTCCCTTCATGGACCAAGCACAGGTGGGCAACTCAGAAACCACCACTGGGCTTTGATGAATTTGGGGGCAAGTGGGTGCTGGCGCGTGTATGGGATACTAAATGGGAACGAGCATGTCAGGTCATATTGTGGCTGAAGTGTGGGTCACTGTGGCAGTTACAACTCCCCATCGTACAAGGAAGAGGTGTACGTGGTAATTTTTTGTGAGTACGATGGATTTTACAGAGAATCAGAGAAAAACTGCTCCCTGCCCCCAACCCATGGGGAGCACGAAGCTCCGGTAATAGTAACAGTACAGACAACGGGAAAGAATAAGTATCTACTTCCCCTTCCTAGTGTAACAGAGGAGGTGAAAGTGGGCAAAAACATAAGCCGCAGACTCAAAAACTGAAAAGACTTTAAGTGTCTATATTATCAGATAGATTACAAAACAAAACATTAAGGTGGTTAAAAATAAACAGAGGAATCAAAATTATGAGTAAAGAACAAGAAAACTCTGCTGGATGGTCACCTGTTGCCTCCACTCCTGTTTAAGTCTGGGAACTGTGTTGACCAAGGTCTGCCACCATGGACATTGCTACAGGTGTGAATTTCCAAACCTAAAACCTCTGGAAAGCTGGAAGGGAAAGTGAAGAGCAGGTCTTCACATCAGGATGTCTGGGATGGGTCAGGGCAGGCCTGGTGGACGTGACCGCTGCAGACCAAGTCATGAGCCCCCTCTGTCAGTCCAGGTGGGATTTTCAGACCCTTTAGAAAAACCCGAGTTTTATACCCACTTCCTGGGTCTTTTGGGCCGCGATCTCTGATATAAAATAGAGCACTGTAGTCTTCTCTAGCTGCCTTCCTGATGTCTTTTCCCCTAGCTCTTCCAGTTGTAGTGTTAATTCATGTGAAACCAATATTAATGGAACACACAGCATGGATTCTGTCTCCTAATCAGACTCTGAGTAATGTTATAATGCAAAAAAAAAAAAAAAAAACTGTCCAGCAAGATATGAGAAATAACTACATAGTAAATGATTTAAAATGAAAATACATAGAATTGTTGGACTAGGATGATGGTCGTGGAAGTGTTGAGAGGGAAGTGGTTCCGGTCTGAATGTCACGTGACGAAACAGGCAGTTGGGAGCCTCCGCAACTTGAGAGAAAGAGTTCCCATTTATCTGGAGAAAAGACTGGTGGTCACAGTGTAGGAAGGTCAGAATTTCTGTTACTTTTGAGATGTCTGTGATAATGCACTAGCTTTTTTTTATTCATACCATTTCCTAGTGATTTGGGGGGGGTTATATGCTTGAAAGGGATATGCCTTTAATTTTCTTCCCTCATCCATTTCTATCTAACTAATTGGCAGACTACACCACCCTCATAAAATTAGTGGAGAGTGCGCCCCATTTTCTGGTCTCTGGAGGAGTTTCTGTGAGAGTAAAATTAACTGTTCTTTACATGCTAGAACTCTCCTGTGAAATTCTCTGTGCTGGTTTTTGTTTTAGCTTTTCTTTTTTTGGTTGAGGAGGGGGAGGTTGAACCTACTGATTCAAGATGAGAAGATAAGATTCAGATTTTCTATTTTGCCTTAATTCTGTTTGAGCATTTTAACTTTTCTGGATGATTTGCTGTTTTCATGAAACTTTTTGCAATAGCCTCCCAAATGCCCCCTCTGCTTCTGCTCTGAACCCTACAGTCAATTCTTAAAACAGAGCTGGAGTGTTTACTCAAAACATGTAAAAGATGATGCCACTTCTTTTGCCCCAGAATCTCTCATGGTTTCTCTCAGTATTTACAGCAAGTAAAATCCTTGCACTGGCCTGGGAAATGGCCCCTTCTGGAATCCATGTATTGGCTGGCTAACCTCCTTCTAATGACTCCCTTGGCTGATTCTGTAGCAATCATCCTGGCCTCCTTTCTGTTCAATAAAAACCCCAAAATGCTCCTCCTTCAGGTTACCTGTCCTTATGCGTGCTTCTGCCTGGAAGATTTCTGTCCCAGGTAAACATGGTAATTGCTTTCTCGTGTCCTCCAAGTCCAGTCTCAGATGTCCCACTCTCTGAGAAGCTTTCCTGACTGTCCTCTTTATTCAGACTTACAGTTTTCCATTTCCAATTTCTCTCCTGCTCTAATCTGCATTTTACTTATCATCCTTAATGACCTAGACATATACATGTTTGCTTATTGTCTGTTTGCAAATTCTGGAGTATAACTTCCATACTGACATTTTTGTCTGTTTGGTTCACTAGTATATTCCTAAAATGTCTGTAACATAATATACATACTCAGTAAATATTTGTAGAATAAGTATCACATTAGGTTTACCCCAAGAATTCAAGGTTGTCTCAATGGTTGCAACAATCCATAAACGTAATTCATTTTATTCACCGATTAAAAGAGCTAAATCATATAATAACCACAATAAAACCAGAAAATGCATAAAAACCTTTGATGAAATTAGTTGTTTAGTAGCATGTTGAGAATCTCCATTTGTTTGTGTTTTTTTGCAGGATTTTTCTGTGGTCCACTTGCAGCCGTATACGGTTGACATAGGAAAAGATGCTTGACATGATTTCAGTTTTCTTAAATTTACTGAGGCTTGATTTGTGGTCCAGAATGTCAGCAATCCTAGAGAGTGCTCCATGCGCACTTAAGAAGCAAGTGTACTCTGCTGCTTTTGAATGGAATGTCCTATAAATTTCTATTAAGTCTATCTCATCTAATGTGTCAGTTAGGGCCTGGGTTTCCTTGTTGATTTTCTGTCTGGAAGATCTGTCCATTGCTGTAAATGGGTTATTAAAGTCCCCTGCTATTATTGTGTTATTGTCAGTTTCTCCTTTTAAGGTTGTTAGCAGGTCCTTATATATTGAGGTGATCCTATGTTGGGTGCACATATATTTACAATTGTTATATCTTCTCCTTGGATTGATCCTTTGATCATTATGTAATGTCCTCCTTTGTCTCTTAAAATATTCTTTAAGGTCTATTTTGCCTGATATGAGTACTGCTACTCCAGTTTTCTTTTGATTCCAATTTGCATGTAATATTTTCTTCCATCCTCTCACTTTCAATTTGTATGTGTCCCTAGAACTGAAGTGGGTCTCTTGAAGATGGCATATATGTAAGTGTTGTTTTTGTATCCATTCAGCCAGTCTACATCTTTTGGTTGGGGCATTTAGTCCATTTACATTTAATGTAATTATTCTTACTGCCATTTTATTGGTTGTTTTTGATTTGTTTTTGTTGGTCTTTTTCTTCCCTTCTTTTCTTGTTCTCTTCTCTTGTGATTTGATGACTATCTTTAGAGCTGTGTTTGGATTGCTTTTTCTTATTTGTGTGTGTATCTACTATAGATACTTGCTTTGCAGTTACCCTGAAGTTTTGCTGTAGGGGTCTATATCTATCTATCTATCTATCTAACTAAAGATTGCTTTAAATTGTTGGTCTCTTAATTGCAAATGCATTTCCAGTGTTTTGCATTTGTGCCCTCCTCTTCTCATGATTTCTGACTTTGGTAGCATATTTGTGTGTGTATGATTTCCTACCTTTACTGTATGTATGCCTTTACTGGTGAGCCTTTCTATTTGTAATATTTTTGTTTCTAGTTTTGATCTTTTCTTTCCCACCTAGACAAGTTCCTTTAGTATTTATTGTAAAGCTACTTTATTGGTGCTGATCTCTCTTAGCTTTTGCCTGTCTGGAAAGCTTTTGATTTCTCATTAAAATCTAAATGAAAGCCTTGCCGGGGAGAGTTATCCTAGCTGGAGGTGTTTTCCTTTCATCACTCTAAGTATATCATGCCACTCCCTTCTGGCCTGCAGTTTCTGCTGAAAAATCTGCCAATAACCATACTGAGGTTCCCTTGTACGTTATTTGCTTTTCCACAGCTGCATTCAATATTTTCTCTTTGTCTTTAATTTTGGTCAGTTCGATTGTCATGTATTTCAGGGTGTTCCTCCTTGGGTTTATTTTATATCATACTCGTGGTGCTTCCTGAATTTGAGTGAGTGATTCCTTCCCCATGTTACAGAAGTTTTTGGCTATTTTCTCTTCAAATATTTTCTATGGCCCATTCTTTCTTCTCCTTCTGGCACCCCTATAATATGGATGTTGGTACATTTAACATTGTCCTAGAGTTCTCTAAGACTGTCTTCATTTCTTTTCAATCTTTTTTTCTCTTTTCTGTTCCACATCAGTGATTTCCACTACTCTGTCCTCCATCTTGCTTATTCATTCTTCTGCCTCCTGTATTCTGCTGTTGGTTGATTCTAATGATTTTTTTAAGTTATTGTATTCTGCATATCTGCTTGCTTAATCCTTAAATGTTGTATTTCTTTGCTCAATATTTCTTATAATTTGTCAGTCTTTGCCTCCAGTTTATTTCCAAGATCTTGAATCACTTTCACTATCGTCAGTCTAAAATCTTTTTCACAGAGGTTAATAATCTCTAGATCACTTAGATGTTTTTCTGGGATTTTTTCTTGCTCCCTTATCTGAGTCATAATTCTCTGCTTTTTTATTTTGTATAGATTTTTGGTGTGGTCTCCTTTTGCAGACAATAGACTTGTAGCCTCTCTTGTTTCTGATGTCCACCCCCCTCCCCTTGGCTGAAGTTGGTATGGGGCTTGCTGTAAGCTTCATGATGGGAGGGACCAGTGCCACCCCACTGGTAGGTGGTGCTGATTCTTATCCCTCTGTTGGGTGGGGTTTGCCTCTGGCCGAGATTAGAGGTGACTGTGTGCCTGGAGGATCTTTAGGCAGCCTGTTTACTGATGGGTGGGGCTGCGATCCCACACAGACTATTATTTGGCCTGGGGCTTCTCAGTCCTGATGGGTGGGGCCAGATTTTTCCAAAATGGCCACCACTAGAGAAGCACACGCTGAGTATTCCTGAGACCTTTGCTTCCAATGTCCTTCCCCCACAATGAGCCATAGTCACCCACTGTTTTCCCAGAAGATCCTCCAAGACCTGCAATCAGGTCTGACCCAGATTCCTATGGAATCTCTGCTCTGCCTTGGGAGACCCAGTGCACATGAAAGTCTGTGTGCACCTTTCAAAAATGGGGTCTCTCCTTCCCCCAGTACCATGAATCTCCTGAGCACAAGCCCCACTGGCCTTCAATGATGAATGATCCAGGAGCTTCTTCTCCCAATGCCAGATCCCCAAGTGTGGGGCTCAGAACTCTCACTCCCGTAGGTAAGTCTCTGTGATACAGTTACTTTCCAGTCTATGGGCTCCCTACGTGGCTGGTATGGGGTTGTTTATAGCACATTATCACCCCTCCTACCATCTTAATGTGGCCTCTTCTTTGTCTTCTGGAGTAGGATATCTTTTTTAATATTTTTCAGTCTATTTGGTTGGAGATTGTTCAGCAGTTGGTTGAAATTTTGTTGCTTTTATGAGAGAAGGTGAGGTCCACTCCTTCTACTCAACCATCTTAATCCTGTCTCTTGTTGAGGATTTTTGCATCTATATTCATCAATGATATTGACCTATAATTTTTTTTTTTTTGTGGTGTCTTTTTACGGTTTTGGTAACAAGGTGATGGTGGCCTTGTGGAATGAGTTCAGAATCACTCCTCCCTCCTAAATTTTTTGGAATAGTTTGAGAAGGAAAATTGTTAATTCTTCTTTAAATGTTTGGTACAATGCAGTCTTTTGTTCCTCAATTTTTGTTTGTTGGAAATTTTTCCAGTTAATAATTCAATTTCATTATTGGTAACTGGTCTCTTCCTATTTTCCATTTCTTCCTGACTCAGTTTTGGGAGATCCTATGTTTCTAGGAAATTATCCATTTCTTCAAAGTCCAATTTGTTAGTATTTAATTGTTCACAGAAATATCTTAATCTCCTTTATATGTCAGCAGTTGGTTCCTTATCTGATTTTATCTATTTGGGCATTTTCTCTTTTTCTTCATGATTCTGGATAAAGGTTTACAAATTATGTTTATCTTTAAAAAAAACTGTGAGTTTTGGTGATCCTTTAAAATTTTTTGGTCTCTATTTCATTTATTTCTCCTCTAATCTTTATTATTTCCTTTAATAAGCTATCTTTGAACTCTAACCTTTTTTTTTTTTTTACCTAATTTCCTTAAGTGGAGTGTTAGGTTATTTGAGATTTTTCTTGTTTATTGGGGTAGACCAATATTGCTGTAAACTCCCCTCTTAAAACTGCTTTTAATGCATTCCACAGATTTTGAAAAGTTGTGTTTCTATGTTCAGTCTTTCAAGGTATTTTGGATTTCCTCATTGATGTCTTCATTGACTAATTGATTTTTTTTTTTTTTGTAGCATGTTGTTTAGCCTCCACCTTTGTGTTTCTCCCAGTTTTTCTTCCTGTAAGTGATTCCTAATTTCATACCACTGTGGCTGGAAAAATATTTCATATAACTTCAGTCTTCTTAAATGTATTTAGACTTTTTTTGTGTGTCCTAGCACGTGATCTACCTTGGAGAATGTTTATGTACTTGAAATGAATGTGCACTGTGCTGTTTGGGGGATGAAAAAAATCTAGAGATATCTATTAAGTTCTTCTGGTCTAATATGCCATTTAAAGCCTCTGTTTGCTTACTGATTTTATTGATGGGTGATCCAGTCATTGTTGTAAGTGCATTATTGAACTCCTATACTATTATTGTATTACTGTCAATTTCTCCCTTTATGTCTGGAAATAATTTATGTATTTAGGTGCTCTGATGTTGGGTACATGTATGTCCATGGGCCATATCCTCTTCTCGGATTAACCAACCCCTTTATCACTTGCTATGGATTGCTTTGAGTTCATCTTATATGGGATTCTTTGTAATTCCCAAACCTGGATATCTGTTTCTTCTTTAGGTTAGGAAAGTTTCCAGCCATTATTTCATCAAATATATTTTCTTCTATTTTGTCTCTCTCTTCTCTTTTTGGGAACTCTATAATGTGAATGTTAATGTTTGATACTTTTCCAAAGGCGATTTAAAATATGTTTTAAACATTCAATTTTTAAATATATATTTTTTCTTTTGACTTGTTTGGATTGGGTGATTTCCACTATTCTTTCTTCCAGACATTGATCCATTCTCCTGTATCACCTAATCTGCTGTTGATTCTTTCTAGTGTATTTTTCATTTTGGTCATTGTATTCTTTTGATTCTTTTTTATATTTTCTAATTATTTGTTGAAGTTCTCACTGCATTCCTCTATTCTCTTCTCTGATTTGAGGAGAATTTTCACAACCATTGCTTTGAACTCTTTATTAGATAAATTACTAATTTCCATTGCATTAGGGGTTTTTTTCTAGAATTTTATCTTGTCTTTTGATTGGAACATATCTGTCTTCTCATTTTGTTTGACTCCTTCTCTGTCTCTTAGGTGAAAGTTACCTATTGCAATCCTGAAGGCATGTTCCTATGTGGGAAAGTCCCTATGCAATCTGCATGTGCCCAGTGGCTTTTTGTGGGAGAGCTGGATCTGAAGTTATCACTGTCCAGGATGTTTCTGGGAAGTGCCAGGGCCATATCCTTGGTGAAAGTGGGCTGGAACTGGTGAAGGAGAATGGAGATGGAGCCTGACACAGGTTGGAAAATCTCTCAGGACACAATGGTAGCCGCTGCTTTAGCAGGGAGTGGAACTGGAGCCTTAGAAGCCTGGGCCTTCCCTGGGACTCACCAGAGCTGCCGCCTTGGCAGGGGCAAGGAGGGGAAATGAATCCAAGCCCTGATGTGGGCTGAGGGGTGTTCTGGGGTTGTCTGGGCAGGCCAGTAAGAGCATCAGGCACTTCTCATTCTGCTGTCTCCTATCTGTGCACAGTCCTTTAAGAGCAGAGTCTGAGTTTCCTCCAGCTCCTGGCTCTCCCAGTTGTAAGCCCCAATGGCTTCAAAATCAGTTGGTCAGTGGTTCCCAGGCTGTTCCTCAGGGTTGGGGTGTCCAATGTGGGGGTCAAACTACTTGCTCCTTAAGGAGGACTTCCAAGTTGGGTTTCTTCCTCTTCTGGGTTGCCTGCCAGGGGGTGTGGGTCCTGACTAGGTCACTTATCTTCCCCTCCTAGCCACTGGGTGCAGCTTTTGCGTAACCATAGACAAGCCATTCTGCTAGTCTTCAGTTTGATTCTCAGAAGAGATTTTCTATATGGAGTTGCCATTTGGATGTGTTCGTGGGAAGAGGGGAGCTCAGGGTCTTCCTATCTGTCATCCTGCCCCTACCTCAAGTTAATGTTTTCATAATAAAATTCTTACTAAAGAAAAACCAGCAAGTGGTAAGCAATCTATGCTAAAACATAACTCATTTGTTTGACTATAAGATATAATAGGCTCCCCTAAGAAAATTAACTTCCAGTATGTACAAAACCTCAGAAAATACTCAAGTTCCTGATCTTAAACAGAACTATTATTATAACTCTAATGACAGCAGAATAATCCCAGTAAGACATATGTGTATGTTTCACTAGTCATAGTATTAAAATTTAATACAACTCCATTGGTGGTGTTTTCAATCAGACAATTTTTGAAGATGGCTTATTCATAGCAGCAAGCCAAATCCTAAAACCACAATAAGAACGAAGAAAACAGGCAAATGAGACCTAGTCCAAAGTTTTTTGAACAAGTGATACACAAATAAAAATATTCTTAAAAGAGGAATAAAGAAATCAATATTCAGCTCAAGCTGCCAGAATTGCAGGTAATTTATCAGAGGCCATCAACCCTCAAAATCACATTTTTGGCATGAGGCTTTACAGGAGAGAGGAAAATGTCTCAGGCAATAAATTACAAAGCTAAATTTACCTAATCTACAACAAACTAGACAGTGGTGGTAAATTATTTTCTACTGAAACAAACAAGTTGTATTTACTCAGGTTCTATTCTATCTGGAGCTCTTCCTATTGGTTTGCAAGTGGGTAGAAAACCATAACTTTTGAGCACATGCAGTGTAACCATCATTCCAGTTCATGAGGATGAGTCATACGGCCTTATCTTTATTCCAAAGTTTGCTTATAACAAGTTGTGGGTACAGTACCTACATCTGAAATGCGTAAGCCAACACTTCCCTGAATGATTAACAAGCTGCTATTCAGCTCTTTCATGAATCCTGATTACCTCATTTTTCTTAATAAAAGTGATTCATAGAGATCGCCCAGGAAAAGAAATATTAAAAGGAAAATCAATTTGAAAGTTACCTTAGATGTGAGAAGACCATTCTCAAATCCCCTGGTGTCCATGATTAGTTGTGTAAGTAAAGAGTGCTAGTGTTAATTAGGTTTGAAATGTCACCATTGGATCGGGATTTATTAATTCTCTACAAGACACGTGGCATGTGATTTTAGGATCCACTTTTGTTTAACCAACGTGTAGTTAATTTACAATGTTGTGTTCATTTCAGATGCACAACAAAGTGATTCAGTCATATATTCTATGACTTTTTCAGGTTTTTTTTCCCCATATAAGTTATTAAAAGACACAGCATTCCCTGTGCTATACAGTAGGTACTTGTCTACATATTTTATATAGAGGAGTATGTACATGATAATCCAAAACGTCTAATCTAAAAAAAAAACATGATAGATGAATTTATTTACAAAACAGAAATGGGCTCAGGACATAGGAAACAAACAAGGTTACCAAACTGGAAAAGACAGGGAGATAAATTAGAATCCACTGTTAAAAGTAAATAGTAATCTGAAAGTTGTAAAAATGTGATAAGCGATAAGGCTTATATACCCTTAATCTAAACATACTAGTGGCATTATCAACAAAGAGTTCCAAGAAAAGAACCAGAAAGTAAAGGATGGGTCATTAATCACATCAACTATTTTAGGTTATAAAAGAGGAATGAGGAAGGATGGTCTGGAAGCTGGGTTCCTTTCTTGCTTCTGCTGCACTGACTCCCACAAGCAGCTGTTCACCTCCTTACTTCTCATAGAGCTAACTGACTTACGATAAATGTTATTTCTGGAAGAGGGGAGGCTCGCTATAGGTACTTTTTATTCTACTCTGACATTAGACATTTTTCTCCCTTGGGGGAGAAAAAAGTAAAAACCCCTCTGGATAAGTGTTATTAACTAATTAATGCTGATTGTACCAAACAATGTTCAGATCATTTTTCCCTGTTCTTTGACATAAAGGTGATAACACAGAAGCAAGAAAGGGATTAATGGTTTATTAAAACCCACTCGGGTACTTAACATTAGCTCCAAAATGTAGCTATTTATAAATGGTCATGCATGGTAAAGGTAGGTAATATGTAGATTTCATTTATCTTTGGTGAAGAGAGATTGAGGTAGTGAATTATTGAAGTCAAATACTCAACTCAAAGAAAAAGGCAAAGCATTCTCTTTTCCTTAAAAAGCAACATTAGTTAAATAGAGATTATTAGCTGATCGTGGATAATACATTTAGTCATAAAAATAAATGAATTGATTACTGTGATGATTACTGGAGAGAAAGTGCCTTTATACCTGTGCCTCCACAAAAGTTTATATTTTCCAGGTGTGAATTACCCACTAAGCTATTATTATTTTCCCTTCTTTCATTTGCATATTCAACATCTCCATCTTAATTGGATCACATCAACTTCTAAATATAAGTCTTTCCCATTAAAAACAAACAAGGAGTTCTTCTGTGGTATAGTGGGTTAAGGATCCAGCACTGTCACTTCAGCAGCTCAGGTCACTGCTGTGTCACAGGTTTGATCCCTGGCCTAGGAATTCCACATGCTGTGGGCATGCCCCCCTCCCAAAAAAGAAAAAAGAAAAACAAGCAAAAACTTCAATAATCTCTTTCAGACATTACACTAATCTCTTCTTTTCATATCTTTGAAAAGTTTTCAGAAATGTAGCTGTCCTCACACTGTCCACATCTTGTTTCTTCCTCTAACTCCACCTAAACTGTATTTAGTAACCCTCAAGTCACTAAACCCCTAGGCACTGAAATTCTTATCCTCATCTGTCAGCTTGATGAAACCACTAACTTCTTTTTCCTTGAATTCACATAACACACCCGTGGCTTTTTTCTCCCATCTTCAGAACCACTTCATCTTTCTCCATCCAGCCATAAAATCTTGCCTTCATCTGTTTCTCTCCTCACCCTATAGTATCTATGTAGCCCTAGTTTCTTCATGTCCATCACTTAAATTACTGTGCATTACCTGTGTGCATGCATACACCTATGTGAATGAAGGTATGTACACGTGTGTACACACATACACACACACAGCCCCCTGTGCTGCAGAGTCCAGGGTCAGGGCAGCTGGAACAGTTGCCCACCCAGCTGATATGGAATCCGAGGGCTTCTGCCTCCTCCATCTCCCCACTGGACCTCATGCTCCTCAGATCCTTGCTTATATGTCACTTCCTCTGTTGAGGACTTCTCTGACCTACTGAACCCTGCACTGCGTTATAAGTCGTACGAGGACAGTGTATTGTCAGTGTTAGTCCCTGCTGAGCGTCCTGTGCCCAGGGCAGTGTCGCACACATAGCAGACGCTTGGGTTATACTCGTTCCATGCAGCGATAAATTTAAATTAGGTCACATCAGCCACCTTAAACATTTCCTGCCCTCACACTGCACCGAGAGTAGAAAACACATCTTCTCATACAATAGAAGGCTCTGAGATGCAGACACTGCCTCCTCTCTGACCTCTTTTTTTATTATTTTATTGGAGTATAGCTGACTTATAGTGCTGTGTTGGTTTCAGGTATAAAGTAATTTAGTTATAAATATATGTATATGTACACATTTTCTTTTTCAGATTCTTTTCCCCTATAAGGTTATTACATAGTACTGAGTAAATCTTCCTGTGATATACAGCAGGTCTTTGTTGTTTATCTATTTACATACAGTAGTGTATACATGTTAATATCACCCTCCTAAAGTACTTTATCCCTCTCCCCATGCTTCCCCTTTGGTAACCATACGTTTGCCTCTTTTCAATGCCCCTTCTACTGGCCATCTATATCTGGGCCATGTCCCTCCCTCACTCACTCTTTCCATAGACCTTGTCTCCCTCCTTGCAGAGTGTCTGCATTTGCTCCTTCCCATCTCCCCTAGCCTCCCAGGATCTTCTCTCCACTTTGTCTAGAGAATCTCTGCTCAACTTTCCATCTCAGCAGAAGATCCAGTCTCTGCAGCTGCCCTGGCCTCCCCTCCACACTGTGCTCACATATCAGAGTGCCTTGCACAGTGCAGCTACATCAACCACACTGCGACATTTAAGAATGTATGCTTCCCATATTGGACGGTAAGTCTCCTGAAAGCAGGGACTCCACTTTTCTCACCACAGATTTTCCCAATGTTGAGGGCTGTACCTAGTACTTGGGCGTATTCAGTAATGAGGAAAGAAGAAATGTCATGTACCTTTAAAGCAACATGGTAGGACTAATGTGCAGAAAACTATCCAAATTGTAGCGCAGTCACATAACTTCCCAATTAAGGCAATCATTAAAAGGAAGTCTCCAAATTAATACAATTTTTCTAATGTAAAATAGAAAACTAAGCAACAAATTAGGAGAAAAGATTTTTTAAGCTTTCTTACAAGCCATTAAATCAACCCAATAAATCTACAATTGATTTAGTGTTCACAAAATTAGATTATGTATCAAACATATGCTATTAATCAAATGCTAGAATAAAATATGAATTAAACAGTGCAATGTCTGCTTATGCCAGAGCCGACCTTGAAAAATCTTTCAAGTATGGTTCAGTGTGACTGGAAGATACATGCGAATATGTTTTGCTAAGGATCTATCAGCAATGCTTCAGTGTATGTTTTTGAAATAAAATGCATCTGAGTAGCAGTAGATAAAGTTACTCTGGGATCCCCTTTTGTTAATTGCAAAGAGTTTTGAAACCCTCACATATATGACATAACCCAATATGGATGAATTCATTTTGGGAGTCAATCTGTTACATAAAAGAAGAATGGAGAGGGCAGGAGTTACAAGATACGGCTTGGCTCTGACATTTATAGTAATTTCTTAGTCATACCATCTAATTGCTGCATTCTCACTCGTCCCTAGGATTTAGACTAAGCAATGAGTTAGGAAGGGTAAAAATCAGCCCACAGATAAAACTCTACCCAGATTTACTGAATCTGAAGGTGCATATGCATATGCACAGCTAACAGTACACTGTTTAGGCCCATGCAGTTTTTATCACCATAAATTAGTTTTCTGTTTCACCTAAAAATTAACTTATTTTTAATTTTACATGGTTAACCAAAATCTGTATACAATTTAAAATGTGATCTCCAGAACTCTTAAGAAAGGTCAAAATTTATAATGTATAAAAATGAAAGGATGCAGCCAAAGTGAGAGAAGTTCTATTCAAAATTCTAGAATAATAAAATTATATGTTTCTTATTGAACAGTTTTAGATAAATAGACCAAACTTAATTAGGAGGGACTAAAAACTGAAATGCATAAAATATGCACGAAGTGATTAAAAATGTTGTCTAAAAATTGCCACCAAAAATGTTCTTTCACACTAAGAGTTTGCCTTATCAAGCTTTCAGTGACGATGTACCTCCTATACTGTTTAACTACTCCAGAGAGCAGGAGAATACAGATCACCCCTCTAATCACTGAGTGCAACTAAATTACCTTGATACTAAGTATGACCAAAAAAACAAAAACCAAAATTCCACAATCTCAGTTTTGAATACAAATTAAAAATCCTAAACAGAGGTTCCCGTCGTGGCTCAGTGGTTAATGAATCTGACTAGGAACCATGAGGTTCTGGGTTCAATCCCTGGCCTTGCTCAGTGGGTTAAGGATCCGGCATTGCCATGGGCTGTGGTGTGGGTTGCAGATGCGGCTCGGATCCCACATTGCTGTGGCTGTGGTGCAGGCCAGTGGCTACAGCTCCAATTGGACCCCTAGCCTGGGAACCTCCATATGCCACTGGTGTGGCCCTAGGAAAAAAAAAAAAAAATCCTAAATAGAATATTATCAAATTAAAAGCACCACTGTATAGCATGAACCAAAGACCCAACTAAGTACGTATTATTCTGGAAATTTAGTTTATCTTTGAATACTAATTAAAATTATATCAGTTAAAAAAATAGGTAATTTTTTACATTCTTGCCCTGTGCTAAAAGTTAAAAACATAGTTAAAAGGTAATGTAATTCATATACTAATAAAATGTGCAGTCTATTAAAATGTTCTTGCAGTTTTTTCAAATAAATAATGAAAGAAGATGAAACAAAAATTTGATAATATAAAATGGAAGCGAGGAGTTCCCATCGTGGCACAGGGGTTAATGAATCCGACTAGGAACCATGAGATTGCGGGTTCAGTCCCTGGCCTTGCTCAGTGGGTTAACGATCCAGCATTGCCGTGAGCTGCGGTGAAGGTCGCAGGCAAGGCTCGGATCTGGTGTTGCTGTGGCTGCGGCGGCTACAGCTCTGATTAGACCTCCCAAACCTGAGAAGCTCCATATGCCGCAGGTGCTGCCCTAAAAAAAGCCAAAAAAAAATGGAAGCGAGAGAGTTACCTGTGCACAAGACAGTCTATCTCATAAGCCAATCAGTAAAGAAAATTATTTAGAACTGAAAAAAAATTCAGGAGGGTTGAAGATTAAAAGACACATAATCAAAAAGCAGTAACTTTTATTAGCAATAATCAGTTAAAATATGATTTTAAAATTGATCCTATTTTCAAAGACAACCAACGTTATTTTATATATATCATATATAATATATAATGCATATTAATATGTATTAAGGAGTGCAAAGTCTCTTCTAACTTTACTGACGGATATAAAGATAAGAAACACACCATGTTTCTGGGAACTCAAGTTTTCATCCAATTTACCTATAGGTTTAATAAACCCTAATCAAAATGCCAACTAACCTTTTTTGAATACTTTACACAAGTATTTAAGTTTGTACGTTAGCGCAGCAGTGAAATCACAGAAAGAAAAAAATCTTAAAACAGAAGTCAGTTGAAGTGGTGCCACCCCATCTCATAACAGATGACGAGATTTCATGGTTCACTGGCTATTTAACACGTGCGGCAACTATACTGTGTATATACATCGAGTGTTCGGTCAGTCCTCTCAGTAATTTCATGACAACGAGGACTGTTACACCCATTTTATAACTATCACTTTAGCACGAAGTAAACTAACTCACTGCTCCTCAGTGTAACTCAAACTGCTTAGAAAGAGCGTTTTCTCAAATTTACAAATCCAGCAGAGAGCAGAACCGAGGTTTAAACTAGGCCCGTATGATCTCAAACACGAACTCTTTTTTTTTTTTTTTTTTGGCTTTTACTTTTTAGGCCCTCACTCGCGGCATATGGAGGTTCCCAGGCTAGGGGTCCAATCGGAGCTTAGTTGGCAGCCTACGCCACAGTCACAGCAACATCAGATCTGAGCCACGTCTGCGACCTACAGCACAGCTCACAGCAATGCTGGATCCTTAACCTACTGAGCGAGGCCAGGGATTGAACCCACAACCTCATGGTTCCTAATCGGATTTGTTTCTGCTGCACCACAACAGGAACTCCAAACACTCAACTGTTAACAACAAATGCCTGACTATGGTGACTAACACAGAGATGAGCACATAATGCAAGCAGGGCCAGAGTCACTTACAAGTGACTGAAGAGATCTCCTTTCTCTGCGGCCACTAATCATTTTAAGGGTTGTTTAGGTCTGGTGTCCCTGAGGAGACATCTCACTGCCCAAGAATAACGGTCCTACAGAGGAAGACAGAGCCGCTGACCCTTCTAGAACCTCAGAACCCAGCCATTCTGGAAGGGGGATTCGTTCAAATCATCTCTTAGAAGGAGGCCCAGGTGGCCGGCAGTGGCCTGAGGGGTGAGGGGCGGGCAACCCAGAGGCACACGCCACGCCCGTCCGACAGGAGGGGACCCCTCTGAGAGGTGCCCTCTTGACGAAGCCGAGTTTCACGTGATGCGGGGTCCTATAGGGTCCGGACCCCTTCCCGCCCCTCTGGCCGTCTCAGCATCGCCTACGCTGGTCCAATCCCACTCAACCACCTTGAGCGCCCCTAAATGTTCCACATCCTCTGTCGCCTCGGGTCTACATACTGGTTTCTCTTCCAGCCGAGAGGGCCCTCCCGGGGCCCTCCCACCCACCTCGACTTCGGACTGAGAGCTGCAGTCATCATTCACGATTCAAGTCCGACATCGCCTCCTCCGCGAAGCCCTCCCGCCCTGCCAGTGCTGGACGGGCGCCCCTGCAGCGTCTGTAAGCCCTGTGCTTACCACACTGCACCCTCTGCGACTTCCCACGTGCGCTCTCTGAGGGAAGGTGTTAGGGTACGCCAGCCTTTAGGAAGAAAGGCGTGTGACACTCAGCCATGCAGGACTTAGGGGTAGCATAAATGAAGGAAAAACTGGCGACACAATGCGGCTTCTGCTGGAACATTTTAGGAAACCGACCTCACAACTCTATGTCATGATGTGTTTCTGTGACACAACAAAGGATGTTCGTTCCTGGAGATCATGTGTCACCACGGATACTAACTAGAATGTGTCACTGAGACACGGGGAGACATTCGAGTCTAGACATTCGAGTCAGATTGATTGGGAGCAGTGCATGTTTTCCACACTGTCCTGAAATGTAAGTGCATTTAGAAGACGGCCATTCAGCCCTCTCGTCACTCCCCAAAGTACTGTACAATTTGCTCAGTGATTTTCTTAGTAATCACTCGTTTTGTTCTAACAGAATCAGCGGAGTTTTCAGGAGCACAAAACTATAGCCAGTATCTCCATATCAAGGTACCAAGAGCTCGGGAACAGGAAAAGAGAAATATTTGTCCCTGTTTCATCCACTGGCTTCCCCACTATCTAATCACTTAATATAATGGGTCTAATAATATTAGAAAAAACTAAACTTTAAGAACTTTGAAAGGGAAACTTGAAGTCTAAATCTCTACCTCAAAGGGCTTCATATCTGTTCCTGAAATGTACCTGAATGTGTAAAAAACCGTCCTGCCTTCTATTTTCTGGGCTGAAGTGACAACTGCAATAAATTTGGTTTCAATATTTCAACATAAATCTATAACCCATCTGGAGTGTATTTTGGTTTCTGTCACAAGGAATGAACCAATGTTATTCTTTTTCCAAACGGTTAGCCAGTTGTTTCAACACCTTTCCCTGAATAATTCATTTCTTTCCACTAATTTGGAATGCCACCTTGATGATATACTAAAGTAGTTTAATTGGGTTTATTGCTACTCTTTCTATGCTATGCTGTTGCCCTCAAAGAAGATGCCTGGGGATGAGGAGACATGGCCCAAGGCACTGAGAGAACAGAGGGGAGGCAGAGGGCGATGGGAGCAAAGCATTACTTCCTGCAGCGCCAGAGCTCAGAAAGCCTGGGACCACATTTATACACATGCGCTCAGCAAAGGCTCTGCAGGCACTTAGACCTTCCACAGAGGCTCATTACACAATAAGAAAAAAGCAGAATGGAGTCCAGACACACCAGCAGAGACATTAAAAGATGTTGTCAAGGAAGACCAAGCCAGTATAAGACGATGGGTGAAAATTCAGGTGGGAGTGTGTATGGAAGGCGGTTGGATCAGGAAATCACACAGCAACCTAGAGAAGAGCAATTTTTAAAAACGGGTAAGATTTTGAATCCTGGCTTGGTCCAGTATATTATGTTTCTCAACAAGGAACCGGTCTGTTATAAAGAGAATAATCAGTAATAATTTTCCGAATCAAACAGAATTACTAAATGTCAAACTCTACTTGAAGTTAAGTAAGAGAAAGACTTGTTTTAAAAAGTCACATGGGTTCAGCAGATAACATTGATTTGTGGTATGTCTGAAACTGATTCCATTGAGGAGACTTAGCAGTGAATCGGAAATAAAGGATAAGGAAACTGAGGAAGGAGATAAGATTTTGGATGGATGGCTATTCGTACCACCTCACAGAGATAAAAACAAACAAAAAAACAAAACCTAAGTTCGTCATCCATAAACAATAATGAAATATTGTTGGAGTTCCCGACATGGCTCAGTGGTTAACAAATCCAACTAGGAACCATTAGGTTGCGGGTTCGATCCCTGGCCTTGCTCAGTGGGTTAAGGATCCGGGGTTGCCATGAGCTGTGGTGTAGGTTGCAGACACGGCTCAGATCCCGCGTTGCTGTGGCTGTGGCGAAGGCCGGCAGTTACAGCTCCTGTTAGACCCCTAGCCTGGGAACTTCCATATGCTGCGGGTGCGGCCCTAGATAAGGCAAAAAGACCAAAATAATAATAATAATAATAATAATAACAATGAAATATTGTCATTTGCATCAATATGGATGGATCTAAAGATTATCATACTAAGTCAAGTAAATTAGGCAGAGAAAGGCAAATACCATATGGCATAACTGATTTGTGGAATGTGAAATATGGCACAAATGAACCTCTCCACAAAACAGGAATAGACTCACAGACACAGAGAACAGACTTATGGTTGCCAAGGGGGTCAGCGGGGTAGGGGATGATGGGGAGATGGGGATTAGTAGATGCAAACTAATACATATATATGATGGATAAACCACAAGGCCCTACTGTACAACACAGGGAACTATATCCAGTCTCTTGGGAGAGAACATGATGGAAGATAAGATGAAAAAAAGAATGTGTGTATCTGTATAACTGAGTCATTTCGCTGTATAGCAGAAATTAACACAACATTGTAAACCAACTATACTACAATAAAATTTTTTAAAAACCTAGTCTGGATGTGAGGTAAGACAAAATGTTTTGAAAATTCATTCATTCAAGTATTCTGATTCGGGAGTTCCCATTGTGGCTCAGTGGTAACAAATCCGACTATTATCCATGAGGACACAGGCTTGATCCCTGGCCTTGCTCATGGGTTAAGGATCCGGCATTGCTGTGAGCTGTGGTGTAGGTCACAGACGCAGGCCAGATCCGGCATTGCTGTGGCTGTGGCATAGACCAGAAACTGCAACTCCGACTGGACCCCTAGCCTGGGAACCTCCATATGCTGCAGGTGCAGCCCTAAAAAGACACACACACAAAAAAAAGTATTCTGACGCATAGGTAATGGAAAGACATTTTGGAGGTCTCTTGATTTGCCTTAATTCTAGTCCTTAAGGTAAAGAAGACAAAAAAAAGTTACTTAGTCTGACCCAATTCACTACATCAGGAAAACTCTTACAAGAAATAGAGTCCTATAGTAGGGTTTCTGGACACCCACACCTTTATAACATCTCATGGCAACTAAGTAACCAAGGCTTTGAGTGTTCAGGTCATAACTCCATACCTTGAAACAAGCAGCTCACCCTGGAAGAGCTGAAAGACCAATTTATATTAAAAACCTTTTAGATCATTTGAAATAGCTTCCACACTCTTGAGAAAACATCAAGCCAAGAACAGACTGATTCCTCTCAGACTCCCATGATGTGCTTTCCTGGCTCACAGATGCCTGCCTGGCTCCAGTCACCACCAGGTACGTTGTCAGAATTTAACTGAGTCAGAATCACAAAGGGACTCAACCATCACAAACATTTTCTCTCCTCAGTACACACTCAGAAGTAAAAGTAGTTCAATATCACATATATTTGGCACATCTTTTCCAAATACAACATGGAGAAATTAGATACAAAGTAATCCAAATACGTTTGGGTTTTTAATTTACACAAAATGAGCTTCTCACAGTGACCTTAGCTAAAATGCATATGCATTTACAGGAGCTGATTTTGTTTCTCCTTCATGAACTGATCACCCAATAACTGATAAAATAATCTGCCATCTCTTCAGCAAGTGTTCATTTTACAAAAGCAGCGGGGAGTATAAAATATTTTTTTACAAAAAAATGACCTGACCCTGCTGAACAATAACATAACTATGATTAAAATCTTTCAGTATTGTGAGAGCTTCAGAACAAAGAAAACTAAAATGTATGTCACTGGAACTATTACTTCATTATAACCAAAAAAGAGCCTCAAAATTGAACTGCTATTTACTAATCAGGCTATATTACTTTATTTTTTAAGTTGAATATCTAGTAATTGTGTCATCTTCACTGTGTTTTTTAAAAGACGCTCAACTGAAGCCACTGATTGCATAAAGTGAAAATTTAATGATAATGCTCTCCAGAAGAATTTCTGATAAAAAGCAGCAATCTGGAGGGCTTCTGCCTCATCGCACCCCTATTGGCACTCCTGGGGAGGCGTGAACTTGCAAGGAAAGCAATTATATAAAAGTCCAAATTTAACTAATAAGAAAAATGAAAATACTACATAAACTGAAATCACACCAACAAAATGGCGATAGAATTTTGTTGCCAGTATTAGGCAGAGCAGTCTACTTATGATCAACTCCTCAAAAGAGGAAAGGAAATCTCAAGTCATGAGCCCTGGCTCTGTGATTTTTATGAAACTCACATTAGAAAGTTCATTGTGTGAAGGGTAAAAATAAATAAATAAATAAATAAATCTTTAGAAAAAGTTACCTAACATCTAAGTCTGTGATACACGTCAATCATTTACACCAAGTATTTTTTTTTTTTTTTTGGCCACCCCAGGGCATATGGAGTTCCCAGGCCCGGCAGATCAGAGCCAAAATTGCAGCCTAAGCCACAGCTTTGGCAATGCCAGATCCTTAACCCGTGCCAGGCCGGGGATTGAACCTGCAACCCAGTGCTCCCAAGATGCTGCTAATCCCGTTATGCCACAGCAGAAACTCCCTACACTATTTTACAGATATCTCACTTGTTCTATATAGGTTAAGGCACTTGACTGAAAAATAAAAAAAATAAAACATAACTGTTTATAAGTTTTAGCCATAAAATAAAACCCTATTTTTCACATATCTTGTTATTTCAATGGGCTTACTTATTGCAAGTTTACATGATTAGCAAATAACTCCATCAGGAATGAAAAAAAAAAATACTAACACAAAACATTTTATCTATATTAATTTAACAAACTAATAACCTGACAGGACTTGTTATTTAATTATGATTGTCATCGGTTTTCCACGGAGAACCACAGAGTTAAAAGGCAAAGCTGGCACAGACAGAGGCAGGGTCTCCCCATCTGTCTCTCAGATGACAGCTCATTTTTATTTCAAACACAAGTGAACTTTCACTCTTTCTTTCTGTCAGCTGACATGATTTAAATTTTTGCCTCATCTCTTCAAAAAAAGCACATCAAATTTCTTCTTTGATTCTCCCAGAGGAATAATTTGTCACCCAAACCACATTCATTTTAGGAAGGCTAATTTTGAGTAGCACTCTCCATATATACTGAAACCACTGAGGTGAAAAAATAAATATTCATCCCTTAAAGTGAACAGGAAATACACAGCTTTGTGAGTTTACTTGTCTGGAACTGGTCACCTTGTTGGCTTCATACATATGTTTAGGAAAGAGCTGATGTATAATAAAATCAAAGCACTGAAAACATGGAAAACACAAAGTATAAAAGCTTTTTACAATACATGTCATCTCCTATTTATGACACTGTTCTTTTTTTTTTTTTAACTATTCCCTCCCTTTGCAAATGTGGGATTTTGTCATAATCCCTGTAATGTTATTCTCAAAGTAATAATGTCCAACACAGCCATCAACTTAGATGCTAAGTGGACTGTGGGTAAACCCTGGATTCATTGAGTGGGAACACTGACAAATACTAGAAACAAAATAAGGATAACAATCACAATAATAAACTCTGTGGAACTGACTGTGAAGACAAAGGCTGCCTCAATTCAGTAAAAAGACTCAGACAGGAGAATGGCATACTCCTCTATGTCTGTGAATGGCAGGCAGTTCCAGAGATGCTGTACTTGGGGATAAATTAAATGTGATTTGGAAATGCTTCTCAAGTCCCACCCAGGACTCTGATGGTCAGCACATTTGAAAATATCTCTCAGATGGAGAACTTTCCAGCAAGGGGCCAAGGTAATTTCTAACTGGTGAATAAACATGCACAGGGGTAGGGTTGTCAGATGTGGCAAAGAAAAATATACAACACCCAGGTACATCTGAATTTCAGATTAACCAGGAATACTTTTTTAGTCTAATATGTCTCATATATTGCATACCTACTCACAAAAATTATTTATTGTTTACCTGAAATTTAAACTTAACTGGACCTGGGAGTTCCCTTGTGGCTCAGTGGGTTAAGGATCTGGCATCACTGTAGCAGTTCAGGTCATTGCTGAAGCACAGGTTCAGTCCCTGGCCTGGGGACTTCCACATGTTGCAGGTATGGCTGATAGATAGATAGATAGATAGACAGATAGATAGGTAGGCAGACAGACAGACAGACAGACGGATGGACAAATTTACCTAGACCTCTTGAATTTTATCTGACAACCCTACCAGGAAATCAGTATACAACATTACATTTTTTAAAGCAAAATATTTCCCCCTTCATGTGACTGTGCTGTGAAGTGAATGCCATCATTTTTTTTTTCTTTTACCAACTACTCAACATTCTTGAAACTAGCTACTATATATATAAATGTATTCACATATTTTGGAAATGTTTAGTGTCAACTAATTTACAATCACTGATCAGTTGTTCCCACTGTTTTCCCAGAATAAGAAATTTCTTTAGAAGATATACAAAGCTCTAGAGGTACAAGAAAAACTGATGCAATTCCTTGGTATCATCAATGTCCATCCACCTTAAATAAGCATGGAAATACATATTAGATGATTTTATGTATTATTTTTATGGGCCTATATTATATGTTTTGTTGGTGTGTTTTTTTTTTTGTTTGTTTGTTTGTTTTGCCATACCCACACGTAGAAGTTCCTGGGCCAGAGACTGAACCTGAGCCGTAAGCTGTGACAATGCAGGATCCTTAGCAGCTAGGCCACCAGGAACTCCTATAATACATGTTATCTGCGTGCATGTGAGAGTATAAAATTACACTGTACAAAAGTAAAATGGAGAATGTCTACACTGAAGGTCACTTATCACTCAGGTCAAGGGCTCTGCCAAGCCACTGCCATCACATATATGACAGGGATTCATGGAAATGGAAACAAGGGAAAAACAACCCATCCTCATGGAAAACGGACTCATTTTAAGGGCAGGTAGTCAAGAACTCCAAGTCATTGTTTTCACAATGAGGTTCCCTGCCTGTCACTCTGCAGGACAGCCCCCAGTACAAGCTAAACGACATGGCAGTTTAGGGCAGAGCAGTCCTGCGGTGATAGAGCTCAGTGTCAGAAGCAAACGTGCCACAGGCATCGTGACTATGAGAACACACGCCAAGCCGTCCTCAGAATCAGCCCGTCAAAGCTGTGAGGCACAGAGACCATGTGGCTCCTTCTGGCCACCTTGTGTGCAGCCTTCGCAGGAATCAGCCAGAAGGAATCCTTCATTCAAACTTGGAGCTCTCCAGGTGCCAAAAGAAAACCATCTTTTTCATCATTGTGGTGACTGAGGTGCTGGCAGCACATGAAAACTAAACCAGCATCTTTGTCTTCAGGAGAATTCCAGAAGGCCGGCCGCTTGAGAATCATTCCTTGTTAACTGTACTACGTAAGGATTTGCATAGGGAAACAAGTGCTTATAAATTTGTTACTAAAGCATTAGATTATGGTGATACATTTCCCAGAGAAGCTGAAAATCAGAGCATACGAAAATGACTTCTACAACCGTTAATATAAACGGGTCCAGAGGAAAGCAAAGAAAACGATCCTCAAACTGCTACGGGAAGCCTATGAGTATCTAAAAAAAGAAATGTTGTGTGGGTGTAGGAAGGAAAGAGAAATGTCACAGGCAAAGATTAAATTCATCATCCGTATGGCTGGAAATCCTGGGTTGAAATCCTCAAGGAAAAAGACTCGGTGTTGAGGTCTGAGTTTCGACGGACTTTTAGAAGCCGCCCTGTCAAGGCGCAAAGGATGAAGGAAGACAGACATAAAAAAGCTTAAGAAGAGCAGAACCACGGGAATGCTTAAAAATAGATAAAAATACAAAATTTTAATTTTTAAAATGATTTTTAAAGATAATATTTTTAAAATTTTCAGTTGGGGTTGCAAAAGCAAATCCATTGGCATTAATTCCGAGACATGAAGTGAAAAAAGAAAGAGAACGCTGTGGCTTTTAGGGAGAGCCAGGTGGATCACAGAGGAGCCCCTCCACCCCCCAGGGGGTGAAGATCAGAACATGAGATCTGATCTCAGTGCTACAAAGGGCCAGCTTTATGAACAAGAAAGGCACAAAGAAAATGAGTGGGATGACAACGCTTGGTGTGAAAGCAGAGTTCATGAAAACTAAATGTGTTTGAAGACAAAAAGGGATGGTATCGAGCCAGATGAAATATCATAAAAGATCACAGATACTGAAGAGATTGTCCTCCTGTCCAGCAGTCACATTCTCTCCACACACTTAAATCATTATGTAAGGAGCATCCCTCACCTTTCCAAAGACTTGCTCTGTTCATGAATGGAGTCCTTTGCCCCCTTTGGGAAAGCCTCAAGGTAAACATGAGGTGTCTCCATCATTCGGTTCGCAGAAATCCTTTAACACTGTAACTGACTGTCACTGAGCATATACCAACTTAGCCTCAATCGATAAAGAAAACTTATAAATTAATCCTATTCCTATTAACTTCAAATTCTCTCTCACCCCTTGACTATCTAAATTGTTTCACTGTGCTTAGTAGAATAAGTTCAGGAAAAAGTGCTTAAATCTTGAATGCTTGAAAACTGGAATGGTCGAGATGAAATATTTTATGGGTCTGGGTTTTTGGGGTTTTTTATTTTTGCATTTGCTATATCTTCTAAGAAACAAATTCTGTGCCAGTTTATCCTAAGCTGATTTCCTCATCTGTTTACTGTAGGTATTTTTCTGGCTGCGAATATGTCAATGCTCATTTACATAAAACAAACACTAGTAACTGGGACTTTCTGCACTGGAGCCTCCCAGTGAATGGACCTAAGTGACACCCACTCTTGGTGCTGTCTGGTACACACCCCAGCAGATGTGTGGCCTTGCTCACTGCCCTGGTCCCTGGAAGGATTTCTACATGTAGCTTGACATTCTGTGGTTTTATAGACAGTCTTAGATTTTTTATATCTGGATTTTGGAGGTTTTTTTTTTTTTTTTTAATGAAACGTGAAATACAGCAACCATTACCTGGGGTTTTTTAGTCATTATGAAACAGATTTTTGAAAGTAAGACTTGCATTGCAAACATGCTTTCGTTGACACAGCCAGTTTTGTGTTGAGTGGGAAGAGGCGAGGGGCTGCAGAAGGGAAGTCAGTGAGGTCTGGGGAGTGATTACAGAGAGGAGACTTCCTTGTTCCAACCATCCCTCCGCTGACTGAAGTCAACCTTGGTGGTGCCCCCCGCCACCTCCCTTACCCCTGTCTCTAACCACTCTCCACCACTCCACCCTCCATCGCCCTCTTGTAAAATCTTTTCAAAACAATGACCACAGCATACCATATATTACACCCCTCAGTGCTATATCATCACTAAAATACAAGGACCAAAATACTCAGCTCCTTATGGTCTAATCCCAGCCAGTCTTTCCAGCTTCATCTACCACTGGGTCTACACTTCCTCGGTGGCAGATGATCTGCTGTTTCCTATTAACTGTCTTCCTGGTATTCTCTTAGGTCTTCTCTGGTTTCATCTCTCTCTGAAATTGTTCAGAAATCCTGCACCGCACACACATCATCTTCCCCGTGTCCTGAAGCATGTTGTGTATGTTTCTATAAGAGCACTCACAGACACTGGAACTATTTATTTGCCTATCTATTTTCCTCACTAACAGCTGTACTCTTTCAAGTCAGAGGCCTTCTTGGCACCTTCATTTATTCTTAGGGCTGGCCAGTCAGCCAGTACAAGGTTGATGAGTAGATGAATAAAGATGTCTTAAAAAAAATCAAGACCTACCTGTTACTTCTTATATTATTTGAAGTTTCATCAGTTGAAACTAAGAAATATTACATTAGAAAAAATGTTTTTTAAACTTTTGAGATGTACTAACTGCTTTTCAAAGGTCAGGC
>PVHT021183709.1:458498-553816 GCA_004024745.2 Catagonus wagneri | reverse complement strand
AATAATTCACAGGAGACATACAACACTTTATTATAAAGTAGTCTCCATTAGAAGATTTTGCCCAACTGTAGGCTAATGTAACTGTTATGCGCATGTTTAAAGTAGGTTAGGCTAAGAAGCCATGATACAGAAAATCCTAAGGACTCCACCCAAAAACTGCTAGATCTGATCAATGATTTCAACAAAGTAGCATGATAAAAGATTGATATTCAGAAATAAGTTGCATTTCTGTACACTAACAAAGAAATATCAGAAAGGGAATGTTAAAAAAAAATCACACTTTTAAAATCACACTTGAAGTTCTCTTGTGGCTTAGCAGGTTAAGGATCTGATGTTGTCACTGCAGCAGCTTGGGTCGCTGCTGTGGCTTGGGTTTGATCCCTGGCCCAGAAACTTCCAAATACCGTGGCTGCAGCCAAAAATTAATGAAAAAATAAATAAAATCACACCAAAAAATAAAATAAAATACCCAGGAATAAACCTGACTAAAAAAGTGAAAGACTTATATGCTGAAAACTATAAAACATTTCTAAAGGAAATTAAAAAAGATTCAAAGAAATGGGAAGCTATCCCATGCTCTTGGATTGGAAGAATTAATATTGTTAAAATGGTGATACTATTCAAAGCAATCTACGGATTTAATGTGATCCCTATCCCATGACATTACCCATGACAATTTTCATAAAACTAGAAAAAATAACCCTGAAATTTATATGGAACCATTAAAGCTCCAGAATCACCAAAGCAATTCCTGTTCGGAATCTTTTAAAACTCTATTTGGGTCTTGTGTTTTAACCTCTCTAATTTGCCATTGTATGAAGGTGTTTTACTAGATTAGATCATGTGGATTAAGACCTGACTTGTGAAGTTATCAGAATTTAAAATGATAGGGTCTCAAGATATTCATGGTATCTATTTAATATTTAAGGCAGGTAAATTCAGTTATGTGGTTTCTATATTTTATGTCTTCCCCCACCCCTTTTTAACATACTTTGAAAACATTTTCAATTTTTAACTGAAGGGTAGTTAATTTAGAATGTATTAGTTTCAGGTGTACATCACAGTTATTTCTTTATACACATATTCTTTTTTCCATTATAGGTTATTACAAGATATTGAATATAGTTCCTTGAGCTATACAGTAAAACCTTGGTGATTATCTACTTTATATATAGTAGTGTGTATACATGAATCCCAAACTCCTAATTTATCCTTCCCTAACCTTTTCCCTTTGGTAACTGTAAATTTGTTTTCTATGTCTGTGAGTCTATTTCTGCTTTGTATATAAGTTCATTTATATGTTTTTTTTTTTTATATTCCACATGTAAGTAATACCATATGATGTTTGTCTCTCCCTTTCTGAGTTACTTCACTTAGTATGAGAATCTCTAGGTCCACCCATGTTACTTCAAATGACATTATTTCATTCTTTTTTATGGCTGAGTAATATTCCATTATATATATGTTTCACATCTTCTTTATCCATTCATCCGTCAATGGACATTTAAGTTGTTTCCAATGTCTTGGCTATTGAGAATAGTGTCGCTGTGAACACAGGGCTGCATGTACTTTTCAAATTAATACTCATGTACACTGAGATATATGCCTCTGAGATTGCTGGGTCATATGGCAACTCTATTTTTAGTTTTTTTAAAGAATTTCCATACCGTTTTCCATAGTGGTTGAACCACCAACAGTGTAGGAGGGTTCCCTTTTCTCCACACCCTCTCCAGCATTTGCTATTAGACTTTTTGATGATCGCCATTCTGACCAATGTGAGGTGGTGCTACTCACCGTAATACACTTTTTATTTTGAAATAATTTTAAGTTTAGATTTACCGAGAAGTTACAAAGACAGTACAGACAATTCCTGTATACCTCTCCTCCATTCTTACAGCATTTAACATCTTACATAACATCTTACATAACCTATCAAAACTCAGAAACCATTAGCGTTACTGCATTACTAGCAAATGAACTCCAGGCTCTGTTGGGACTTAATGGGCTTTCCCACCAGCATCCTCTTGAGTCCATGACCCCACCCCACCCCACCACAGGACACTGCATTTTCTTTAGCCATCCTGTCTCCCTAGTCACCTCTGGTCTGTGACAGTTTCTCAGTCGGTCCTGGTTTTCATTAGCGTAACAGTTTTGAGGAGCACTGCTCAGCTCTTTTGTGGGATGTCCCTTAATTTGAGGCTGGAAATTTTTTTTTTTTTCCTGAAGGACTCGGAAGAACTCTGCAGGTGCAGTGCTCTTCCTGTCACATCCCATACAGGGTCCCTGTGATCAACACAACTTTTCACTGCTCAGGTTTATCCTGGGCCCCTGGGAAGGGGCCTGTGCAAGTCTCTCCACCCTCAGGTCGCCTTTCTCTGCCCTACTCTGTTCTTTGGACGTGGGGGTTAGATCTCAAGTTGAGCCACCCCCCCCCCAACCCATTTCTAATGATTAATCTGGAGAAAGTGCCTTCTTGTTTGTGTTGAAGAGACTTCTGATAATATCTACCATTTCTTTTCTGCTGGCTATACTCAATCCACTGTACTAAGCATGGTACCAAGTGTTTCTCTGAGTACTGCAAACCTATGAAATAGAGGTTGTTATTTCACCTTACCAGTGTGGAAGCTAGAGTGAGAGACTAAGCGACTGATGAGGTCACAGGGAGCTGGGCACCAAGGCACATACTGTGAACCACGGCTGCTGCACAGACGTCCTGAGCCACAGCACCTCTGGCCACAGGGCATTTACACCTCCTCTTTGCTCTACTTGTTGGTTTCCTCTACATGAACAGACTCATATTTGTATATTAAAAAGTTTCTAACTTGAAAATTCACCTCTTCTTGAGACAATTTCCATGGCAAGTCCTGTTTCACCATGTGTATACACTAAGTGTGGAATCTGGCTATGACAGGGTGACTGTACACAAGTCCCTGGATATGGAATAGAGGTGTCGAAGCTCTTCCACCTGTGAAAACTTCTTTTAAAAATCAATAGAATGTTTGTGTGGTTGGTTAGAGACATCACCAGCAATGACAGATATAGAAAAATGTGGCTTTCCTTCCCAGGCCAGTGAGCCCCAGCCTCCTGGGGTGGGAGCTTACATGCCACTGATTGATTTTGTGACCTTGGTCTTAAGTCATAAAATAACAGCAGCAGCAACAAAACCAGTGTTACTGCAGATAACTTTAAATGACATATAGAAGTACCTGGGTTAGAGGTCAAATTGGAGCCAAAGGGGCAGGCCTATGTCACAGTAATGGCAACACCGGATTTGAGCCCCATCCATGACCTATGATGCAGCTCATGGCAATGCAGGATCCTTAACCCTTTGAGCAGGTTAATGTCATGGAGACAATGTTGGGTCCATACCCTGCTGAGCCACAACAGGAACAAGGAAAACTACTTTTTGAGAATTTCTAGATTGTTCTTGAGATGATTATACCTGGTTTAATTATACAGAACTAAGGCTGGAAATATCTGGTTTAGACTCCTATTTTGTGTTGAGATGCCAGACAGATTTCTCTCCTTTAATTGATAGGGTGTGTCTGTGTGTGTGTGTGTGTGAGATAGTTGTTTTGCTTTCTGATTCATCCTTAATTCCTCTTCATTCTACACACTCTCTTTATCTAACCAGTTGTCAAGTGCTATTGGCTTCAACTAACTCAAAATACCTGCCCTGCTCTTCCCCTTTTTCCTTGGTTTGGGTGATCTTCTTTTACTCCCTTTCTTTAGCAAATGCTACAGCTCACCCCCTGCTCTTTCTCCACCTCCTCTCTTTTCTCTTACAAGACCTTTCTTGATGGTGAAACATTTCTTCTTCTCTTTTTTCAGTGGCCACGCCTGAGGCATATGGAAGTTTCTGGGCCAGGGACTGAATCTGAGCCACAGCTGTGGTGTTGAGACAACACCAGATCCTTTAACCCACTGCTCCTGGGCTGGGGATCGAACCCCCACCTCCTCAGTGACCTGAGCCGCTGCTGTTGGATTCTTAACCCACTGTGCCACAGCAGGAACTCCATGGGACATTTCTTCTTAAAAATTCCAGTCCCTCCTTCTCACAGGTAGAAGTGATATTCAAAGATACATTCTCAAGTCGCTTAAAAACTTAAAACCTAATCAGTGGTTCTACCTTACCAGCTACCTTCTCTCTTGCAGTCTTTTACTCTCACAATATTGAATCTAGTGTAGTTAAAATAAAATCTTGACCTCCAATATGGTCTAAGAGTTGGGACTGCACGTAGATTCTACTTGGAGTATGGTGTCTAGTGGGTTGGCTGTGCTGGAGTCACATGTGGGGAGAAGGTAGGTCTGTGACAGGATTCAGAAGAAAGCGAATACAGTTATTTCTGATGCTGCCCGGGGTCAGAAGGAAGGGCGAAAACCGAGCTTTGAGTCTGTTGAGCAGCACCCGGAGAAGTAGCTCCCAGTCATTCTCTGTTTTGTTGTTAAACATGTATTAACAATGGAAATTTACAAGTTTGAATCAAGGCATAAGTCAGATGCTTTTCAAGCTCCCCCCCTTTCCTGTCCCTTAGATTCTCATAATTGATTGTAACACCAGAGTACAGTGAGATCAGGTTGAGTATGACTGGTCTTCCACAGTGGTTCCCAGCCATGGGTCTTAGATTCTGGAGGAGACTTGCAAGTGTCCTTCATGTCCGTTAGTACAAGAAACATTCTTTCAATTTTTAAAAAATGTCCTTCTATTACAAGTACACTAATTTTAAAGTTCATGCTTCAGAGTTGTGAATCTTAATAGAAGTTAATGGCAAATTAGAGAGGTTAAAACACAAGACCCAAATAGAGTTTTAAAAGATTCCAACAGACTAATTTTTATGCTTAGAAGTGAAAGTACCTGGACCTTCCCGGCTGCAGCATAAACTCATTTTTGTTACGAACTGCCCACTACTAAGCAGTAACTTTAGAGCAAATTCAAATATGGAACAAGTGCATTAAGGAAGTTAAAATATCAACTAAAAATAAATCAAAAACAAAGGCCCCTGCAGAGCTGCCTCACACAGCAGAGGGAGGATGGACGCTCTGGAGAGACAAGGAAGCAGCACTTTCCTGTCTGCATTCAAGTGAAAACAAATAAAATCCATAGTACCCCAAGTCCTCCCATAACAGATCCTGTCCTCAAAGCATGAGCAGCAAATCTGCATGGGAATTTACAGCACAGAATACAGACAAGTCCCTTCCGTGTATTTTAAACAATTTCCATATTTCGCCCACATATGGGATGTGGTACAACACCTTTGTGTGGGTTTTCAGTCATTGCTAAAACCCACGAGTCCGTCACCTAAAAGTCCTTTCAGGTTAGTTTTCTGCAAAGTTACGCTCAACTCCCAAAAGAGCTTAAAACAAGCCATTTCTTTTAAGATGCTTATAGAGACATTACCTCTCTGAGGTAGTAGGTAACATATTATTGCTTCTGTGGATTAAGATGCCCTGGTTACTGGAAAACCCTGCTCCTCTGAAAACATTTCAAGTCAGAGGTTATATTTCATTATTCTCCAAGTTAAACTGGGGGTGCTCTACTTGGTTACAAGGAGCTGAGTTACAGGAGAGAATTCACTTTCCTTTTAGGTATACTCCACCGAGTGAAATAATAGATTACTTTTTTCAGGATAAAGAAAGGTCTAAGTAAAATAAGGCCTAGAAAAGCTGTGTTTCAAGTGCTGTTTTTTTTTTAATTTTGACGTGATAAGCAAATATATCTTAAAGTGTGCATTCACACTGTCCCACAATATATTCCTCCAGACTTCTATGTACTAATCATACACCTGCTCAAAATTATCATTTAAAATATGCACTGGAGTTCCTGCTGTGGCTCAGCAGGTTAAGAACCCGACATAGTGTTTGTGAGGATGCAGATTTGATCACTGGCCTCGCTCAGGGGTTAAGGGTCTGGCATTGCCACAAGCTGCGGTACAGGTTGCAGATGTGGCTCACACAAGACATTGCTATGTCTGTGGCATAGGCCTCAGCTGCAGCTACAATTCAAACCCATACTGTAGGTGTAGCCATAAAAAGAAGAAAAAAAGTACTAAGCACACATTAACCCAAGGAATATTTATTGGGTGTCCACTACGTGCCAGGCTTTGTGCAAGAAGCAGCATTATTTTCATTCCATTAGAGGTATGTTCCCTCCCATTAAGGCAGCTTCCTAAGCCAAATCCCTTAATCGTCCACACTAATTTATAGTTTGCAAATCTATGTTTTAATGGAGGGAAAAAATCTAGCTCTAAAAGTCCTGACAACTTTGACATGTTCGATGGAAATCTTAGAAATAAAGCACTGGAAAGGAACCACAGCATCTGAACATAGCAAGCCCGAAATAATAAGAGGGAAATCTAGAAAGTGACTTTATTATTGAAATTGGGTATTAGCTTAAGGAAACAAATCAAGTAACCAAAAGTCGACAAGGCATAATTAGTTGGAGGCTAAGGAATTTGAATTCTTATCTCCTGATTTAAATATGGTAATCTCAACCTGAGCACTCCAGCCAGGGCTGAACAGCAGCTGAGCTGTCTGGCTGCTGGATCAGTTTTTAATAGATGTCTTATTCAAAGTAAAATACCTTAACTTTCAGTAGAAATCACATGTTCTCTAACAAAATTCCACTAACAAATGGGATCGGTGGAAGAAAAATATCTAAATCAACAAATACAGCCCCCAAGTATAGCCTTGGAAGCTGTAAATACCAGACATAAAAGTCAGAACTTCAGATACCTAAGCCCGCTCTCCCAGGACATAATATTTACAGAGACTAGGCACTGAATTCAGTTCTAAGTGGCTCTTTCTCCTCCTCCTCTCCCACCACAGAGTATCATCGTCATTGTTATCATTTTCATTATTGCTGAGGGTTTGCCTTAATGGCTGCATCTAAGCTTGCTTTCAGAATCCTCTGGCTGGAACAACATTTCAGACAATGAATTATACACCTGGCTGACTGGAGCCAACTGTTATATCCTTGTGGGGGCTAATTGGCCACAATGAGCTTCTGAGATGCTTATCCACCCACAGCCTATGCCCAGCCTGCTCTCTGTCCACGGAGACCTCAATATAACCTGAAATTCCCAAAACAGCATTTTTCCCTAAGGCCCCGAATCCCCTCTCCTCTAGAGACTGTCCTGTCTTCTGACAATTTCCATTCCTGGAACTAATATTTTCACAACACCAGTGGAGAAAAACATGAAGGAAATGGCCAGTGATACTAGTTTTCATGCATTAAATGCAACCAGGGCATCAACACCTACCTGCAAAATTATAAAAGAGGGAGATGGACCCATTTTCCTGGTCTGAGTCAGGGCGGGTACAGAAGAGAGGTGGCATTTAAACTGAACATTAGAGGATAAGGAAGATGCAAGTACAACAGAAGACGGGAAAACAAAAGAAAAAGCCAGTACACACCCACGTGAATACGCATTTGCTGGGTTTGCGGAGGGTAGGTAGGGTCTTTGGAGAGATACAATGAATAACAGACGCTAAAAATTAAGGGAAGACTAGATCTTAAAATGCCCAAGCACATAATTCAGTATTTATCATGTTGACAACAGGCCCTTTACGTTTCATAGAGGAGCAGGAACCCTCATGTCGATGAGAAAATGCAAAAGGAGAAAAGGCACAAGAGGCTGGAGGACCTGATGGCAGTGTCAGCGGAGATGAAAGATGGGGATGGAAAAGAGAAGCGTTTGAAGATATAACTGCCAGGACTGACAAAGGAGGGGAAAGAGTAGAGCACCACGTAGTTATTTTCTAGCTTGGGTGAAAAACAGCTACAAGAAACACAGAATAACTGTAGGCTGTCTTCAATTAGGTTTGGATCGAACCGCACTGAAATGTCTCAGACAGAGCACGGATAAGTCCATCCAACAGAGAGAGTGTCCCCTTGGGAGCTCAGCAAAGCGAATGGAGCTTGTGCACTGGGGGTGCCTTGGGCACGAGGCTGACAGTCAAGCCTGGGGAGCAGGTGCAGTTCCCCAGGACAAAACCCTGAGCCACTGAAGACAGTCACTGCCAGAAATGTGAGGAACTCATCATTCAATGAGTGAATGAACAGTGATGGAGAAAAACCAGCAGAAAAACAAAATCAATAAAAAAAAGAAAGAATGTCACTGGTTCAACATCGTAGATGGCGAGAAGAATGACAATGTCCCAGAGCAGACAGAAAAACATCGTGGAAGGACTGAAGGCTGGAAGGTCATGTTCCACTGACTTTGACTTAGGGGTCAAAATGAAGTAGGAGAGAAGAGCTTAACTGCAACTCCCCAAAAATGAGAATTTCAGCTACAGAAGATAAGGCTAGGAGAAAGCCTAATAACTTTTTATGTTTATGAGTTCTATTATGCAGAATATTCTAATGAGGCCTGAATATTCTTTTAAGAATATTCTTTAAGAATATTCAATTAAGGCCTGGAGAAAGAATCTATCTGCAAAATGAAGTTCAGTGAGATATAATTACAAGTACATTTTCATGTTTACAAATATAAGGCTTCCAACCGAGATCTTTAAAACCACTAATAGACGTTTATCTTTCTGGAGTGGGAGTGACTGGGTCCACACTACTACTTCCACACTAGGGCCTGCAGTTTCCTGCCAGACTGGGGACACGGCAGGCCCACGTGTGAACAGGCATGCTGCCGCTGCCCAGCTCGCCTCCACCTTCCTCATTCCATCGGGTCCGGGAACCCGGAAGGCCCCTCTCTGCTTTATGACTTGTGACCAAACCTGATAGCCTGTCTCTGTACGATAACCTTAAGAAACTCAGTCTCTGAGTAAGAACACACCTTTCTCTTCTAAGAAATGAAGAAAGACTTTGTGGGGAGGAAGAGTACTCGGCGGAGAGAAAGGGCCAGGCCGGACAGGTGACTCAGCTTTCTTGGGCTTTACTTCCTCCTCCCCATCTCTGAAACCTCTCAGGATGAAGTGAGCGGTCAGTGAGACAGAGCGTGCACACTGGTCGGTGTGCCTGGCACAGAGCAGGTGTTCATAAGGCACCATCCTTCATCCCTACGCGGAATCGTAGTCACGCCTTTTCACATGTTCTTGTACCACAGGAGTGACAGTCACTAAACACGTGGCTGGTGGCCCTCAACTTCTGTCCACCAGACCCTCATGTGGCTGGTGGGACTCCACTTCCATCCACCAGTCCTCACTAAAGCAAGTGCCACACACACTCACAGACACACAGACACACACACACACACAAACACACACACACACACACACACACTTCAGGGGAAATTCATGAGGACAAAGTAAAGGGAATTTCACTTTCCTAACTGCTATTAGGAAAGAGAAAGTACAGAGCCCACGGGCGTCGTCGTGATCACTGCACATGAGTGAGTGATGAGTTGGAAGACAGTCCCCACCCCTCTCCGTGGATGCATTTAAGACGATACTGAACCCCTCCCAAATGGACTGCTGCAAGCTAGTCCACTCTAAAACACTCTTAAAAACAATCATATTATGAATGAATCCGTAAAGACTGGATGATTGCAAGGCACGCAACAGTACAAAAGCTTGCAATTAGGCTCATAAGTAGGAGATTGTAGAACAGACGCCAGAAACTATATTAAACGATTAGCAATAAGCAGAGGCAGAAAAACAAGTGCAGGCGTCCCTGAGAAAAAGCCCCAAACTCACAGCGAGTTACAGGGGGAAGAAACCAAAGTGGGAGGCCTCTGGTCACGGTCACTGATGTTCCAAGAAAGCAAAGCAAACCACTAGTGTGGAGTATGTGTGGCTAATTGTTTTCTAAGAGCTTTTCCACGCAGTGTAAGCGCGTCCAGAAATAAATGGGGAGTCACATGCAGCCCCCAGTGTGTCCCCTGCCACATCTTCATGTCCTCACTCTTCTTAAACTATTCAGAGTCAGTCAGCAGCAGTGGTCAAAGATGTCTCAGTGTTCTTTAGGGCTGGTTTCTGAGAACTCATACACGTTCTCAAACAGTTACCTATTTTGGATTTCAAGTGTTAAGTCGCTCAAATAGAAATATCTCATATTGAAAAGGGGTATGACAAGGCACAAAACAAGATTATTTCCCCAAGGAACAATGAAAACACCTGCAATCCTAGCCTGTATGAGTCGTCCCTGTTAAGGTAAACGCTCACTTCAAAGCCGCACGTTCTGGATGCATCCAATTATGTCCACACCTTAAGTCTCTACACACGTCCTTCACCAGCAGGGTTATGTCTATGACTATCAGATTCACAGGTTTTTGTCTGTTCTGTTTTGTTTGTCAGAAGAAGAAAGCTAAATTTGGTAAACTATTTTTATTTAGATTTTTTTTTCAGAAAAGGTGTATTTTAGATTTTTAGATGTGTGATGAATCTGAATGTTTTCACCAGATTTACGAATGCAGACAGTCTACATTTCCAACATCTCTGGCAAAACTCCAAAACACACTGCTTCGATCACGGTGGACCCTATAACTCATCAACTCCCATTTTGATTTTTTTTCTTTTTATAGCCACACCTGCAGCATATGGAAGTTCCCGGGCTAGAGGTGGAATTGGAGCTGCAGCCACCAGCCTACACCACAGCCATAGCAAGGCCAGATCCCAGCCGCAAAAAGACTAAGAAGCTCTAAGACGGTGCCTCCTTTCGGGAAGAATATACAAGCTCAGTGTTCAAGTCTTCAAAACTATTGTGTGGTAAGGCTTCCAAATCATGTGTCTCCATCCATAGTACTGGCCCCTGGAGCCTACTAAACACGTCAGTGTTCAAGGTTTGTTATGGCTGCGCTCTATCTACCAGATAAGATAACTAAACACTAACGAATACAGAGCAATGGGTGAGAAAGGCTGCAGCCACAGGACAGAACACGTGCCTCTCTACCCAGATGACGTAGATCAGGCATCCTTTCAAAAATCACTGGCTGGGAGTTCCTGTTGTGGTGCAGCGGAAATGAATCAAACTAGTATCCATGAGGATGTCGGTTCGATCCCTGGCCTCGCTCAGTGGGTCAGGGATCCAGCGTTGCCATGAGCTGTGGTGTAGGTCCCAGGCAAGGCTTGGATCCCGCGTTGCTGTAGCTGTGGTGTAGACCGGCAACTACGGCTCTGATTCAACCCCTAGCCTGGGAACCTCCATATGCCTAAAAAGCAAAAAATAAAATTAAAATTAAAAAATAAAAATCACTGGGCTACAGAGTTCATCTAAGTAGAAAAATCCTAAGTAGAAAAAAAATCACCATGATGCCATGACTTGACAAAATTCTCAGAAGACCTTGACATTTCATCAAAGCTTAGCACTGAACGTGAGCTCTGCCAACAAACGTGAGCATCCAGCTTAGTTTCCTGGAACACTGAAGCAGAGGTGGGGCAGAAAGTGTCGGCTATTTTCCTTTCTAGATGCCAGCCCGGAGAAATCAGTAGAGAATTTTCATGATATCACTGGTGGAATCCATGGATTCCAAATCACCCTCTCCAACAACGTGGATCTGTGAGCACAATCATTTCTTAGAAAACCAGCCCACTTTGAACTTTTTGTACTTCTGTGTTTACCCAAGATCCAGAAGAGATCACTAAACAGGCAAGATGATTACAAAGGCTATTCTTTAAGAAAAAAACAAGTATAAATCATTGAAACAATGAATCATCTCATAAAATGGTCACAGGATAAGAAACAGAGAAAAAGAGGGTTATCTGGGCATTATATAAAATTTCATACTAGCAAAAAGCGATGGACAGATAAATAATAAAAATCTGTATTGTGCAAAGAAAGCACCAATTTCGGCAAGAAGAAAAATTAGGCAGCAAGAACAAATAAACTTGAAAACAGGATAGAAATATAATTAGACAGAATCACCTGTCCTGGATATTTTTAAAGGTTAATTTTATCATTGGTGTATGTGGTAAAAAAAAATTTTTTAACACTTTTCAGCTATCTAATTCCAGGAAACTACCAGGTGCTGATTATTTAGTATATGTGTATACAATATACATAAGTATATAACATTTCTGTATGTAAATGTCCTATACATGTGAATATATATTCAGCACTGCATGTGTACATAGTACACATAGATATATAACCTCTCTATACATTCATTACTGTATATATTAATATATAGCACTGTATGTGAGTGTGTGTACATAGTATGTACACATACATAACTTCTCTATGTATATGCACTATACACGTGAATATATATACACAACACTACATGTGAGTGTGTTTTTATCGTGGGTCTCTGCTTCTCTCTGAGGGCCTGCCCTGTGTATAACCCTCAGCATCTCAGAAAAAGTCAACAGTAAAGATAGCTTTTGGCAAAAACCTTTATGTGGATCTGAGAGCTGTGGCAAGTTCAGAGAGGACATGCCACGGGCCACACGCTCACCTGTAGATCAAGAACACACAGTCCAGGGAGTTCCCCTTGTGGTGCAGCAGAAATAAATCTCACTAGTATCCATGAGGATGTGCGTTTAATCCCAGGCCTCGTTCAGTGGGTCAGGGATCCGTCGTTGTCACGAGCTGTGGGGTAGGTCGCAGACGCGGCTGGGATCCCATGTTGTTGTGGCTGTGTGTAGGCTAGCAGCTATAGCTCTGAATCAAGCCCTAACCCAGGAACTTCCATATATCGCAGATGCAGCCCTATTAAAACAAACAAACAAACAAAAACTACACAGCTCAGCATGCCCAAATCAGGCACAGGTACAAAATGGTCTAGTTTAGATGTGGCTATGGCGGTAGCCATCAAGACAGGTACAAATGAACAAACTGTGACTGCACTCTGAACACAATTATAAATACTCTGAGGACAGAAGAAATTCACATCTTGTTCTGTTCTATTTCTACATTCGAGGCTTAGCATAGCTCAAGGACAGGGTAACCAACCGACAACCAATAACGGAATTGAATCAAGTTCCACAGAATAAGATCCATTGCATGGTATTCCCAAGATATTAAGGGGAAAAAGAACTAAATCAGCATTTGGATATGTATGAGGAATTTCTGGGCAAGCCAGGTAGTAGTGAGGCTGTGCTTTATTACTTAATGGTGAATCACAAATAACAACCACATTGCCTTCTCTTTGTCTGATGCCTGATAGTTCCCTTATCAAGAAATGGAAAACCAAGCTCATGCAATGCAGGAATCTATTTTTCACAATGAATCTATTTTTCTGTTATTCAAAAAAGCAAACACATAAAATGACATTCCTTTCATTTTTCAAATCATTAGGGAAAACAGAATTCGAGTTTTATTGAACTACGTTGAGAAGAAAGCATTTTTATAAAGCACATGGTGACTTAAGCTTTAAAACCATTCTGTTTATGAAAATATGTTTTTATCTTTATCAGAAAATTGAAATTTATTTACAACAGTAGATTATATATTTGTTATTTCATGGTTTTTAATCCTTTACCGTGTGTAATACTTTGCTCTGAAAGGCACTATATAGTTACTTAAAGCTACTACTCACAGTTCCTTCATTTTAAATCACTAAATAAAACAGGAGAAATACAGTTTCATAAGGAAACTCAGAGAACAAATCAAATGAGATCACTGAAAAATATAAAAATATATTTATCACACAGTTTAGAAATATTTCTAATAATAACAGTGGAGGCCAAATATTGATTCTTCTCCTCTCCATTTACCAACTTGAGGGTCTCCATTAAAACCTGAAATAGACTCAATTTGAAACACTTAAGTTCTAAGATTACCTGCTCAAACTCTCCACTAAGGGTCCTTTCCTTCCTTTGAGGTTTTGCCATAGAATTCATTTTAAAGAATTCCAGAGAAAGGAAAAAAGGGGAGCCGTTCCAAAAGCACTGGACACACTCTGTGGGCCCCCGGAGACAGCGCAGATGCTCTTTGCCACTGGTTTTCCACATACACCGAAAGACGAGTGTTCCTGAAATACTCCTTTCAGTTGGCTGTACCCTGTACTGAACTGCAGCGGGACCTGTATCGGGCTACCACTCTGAGGATTACTATTCAGAACAAGATTCTCTTAAATAAGCTCCCAGGCACTCTCTAAGGTAATCCTGGGGGAGAATGAAGGGGAAAAAATTATCAATCTCAGTTACACAAACGGCTTCTTTAGCTTTATGACTCAATGTGAGAGGAACCAAAGTTAAACATCGTGGAACAGTGTGGAACGGGATACATGCGGTTAACTGAGACCTCTCCCGTGCATATTTTAAGGAAAAATAACATTATCTTAAAGAGCAATCTTCACTAACAATTCTTCAAGAAACCTCTTCACTGGCCATCTGTCCAAACCGTGTGTTTCGATTCTGAAGCACTTAAAAAGAGCTCGGTGTAGTCAGTTTCCAGTTGCTATGGAACTAAGGGAAAAAATTATGGTTCCAAGTATCAGCTTGAGTCACATTAATCTTGGTGATTTTTTTACGTATGCTCAAATATTCTTTTTCATAATCTGATTAGATGAAATTTGTCAAGAATTTGCAATCACATCTGGATTACACCTTCTCCCAAAGAATTTCTGATGTTTCACATAATAAATGCATATTTACACGGAGACTAGGAATCCAACTGTAACAATATTTACGCATCAAATAATAAAGATCCTAAATAATATGATTAAATGGGCCATGAAGTCCTTCCTGGGATGGAAAGGAGCTTCATGACTTTTAACGTTTTGAACAATGGTTCTCTTGTCTTTTATTTTGGACTATTTTTTTTCCACGCTGCTTCCCTTTTATCTCTAAATTTCAAGTAAAATCCATAATGACAGTATCGCCATATTTAATTAACTAATTAATGAATGACTGTGCCTGTGGCATGCGGAAGTTCCCAGACCAGGGATCAAACCCGCATCACTTCAATGACCCAAGCCACAGCAGTGAGAACATCACATCCTTAATTGCTATGCCACCAGGGAACTCTATTACCAGCTTTAAACAGCTCCTCAGTTCCATAAGTTTTCTCTCCAAAATCATGTGTATTTTAAGGGAAACAAAGGCCATAAATAACCGAATACATCATCTTCCCCAAAAATCCCACTCCCTAGATTTCTTCACTCAGTGAGTGAAAATTAAATCTACCCAGTCACCCATTCCAGCAACCTGAGAATCAGAACGAGCCTCCTCCTTTTCCCACACCAAGCGTTGACATATTTTTTCTTATAAATGAGCCTCAAATTCTTATCTCTTCTATATACCTACTCATCTGTGCTAGTCTTTCGGATCTCCATTACCTTCCGCCTGAAAGAAAACAGCCTCCCCAGCTTCAAATGCATCCACTGTGATCCATTCTCAGTCCAGATGCCAGTGAATCCACATGCTTCAACCAGCATGTCAAAGCCCCAAGTGCCCCTGCTTTCTCATCCTTCATTGCTTCAAAGATAAAGGTAACAGCCTTCAGCTTCTCTACAGAATCCCTACCCTCATCCGGCATGTTCTCTGACTCTCCTTTCTCCCAGACTGCTCCCAGGCGTTCTCTGGTCTGGATCAGAATGCCTAATTTCTTTCATCATGACTTACTTAAGACCAGAGGCAAATGCATTTCTGTCAAGTACAGACCTGAAGATGATGTGTTCATCACAACCTGTCTGTACAGGATCAATTATTCTTGATCTTATTTGTTAGCAATAATGACAGGCCCATACAATGACAGAACCAACTGGGCCAGTCTCATGCATCACACTTTTCTAGGGAAAGGCACCTGGAAATTACTGCTCTCTCTACACACCACTCATGGGAGAGGCTATAGGACCTCACTGCTCATCTTACCTAAGAGGCTTTCTCAACTCTATGTAAGTCATTGAGTCTACACCCTATTTCCTCTGCTGTACTTACAAGCATCACTTTACTGTAGGCAATAGGAGATGTGCCAGTCAATAACTTACATGTGCACCCCCTAGGGTTGGCAAGATTTGAACCCTGGAGAAATCCAACCAACTAAAATATAATTAATAACAGTACATGTTAGAAAAGTTACTGTGTACCAGAGACTACATGGCATTACACAATTTTTAAGCCTTGCAAAAATTTTACATAAATATTTGTTAGTAATTTATTCATGCAGCCCTTGTCATCACATCTTCCATGGTACCAACTCCTATTCTTTAAAAAAAAAAAAATTATTAGAGGAAAACTGATTTACAATGTTGTGTTAGCTTCAGGAATATAGCACAGTGATTCAGTTATACATATATATATGTATATACGATTCAGTTATACACTATATGTATCTGTAAATGTATCCATTCTTTTTTCCCATATAGGTTATTACAGAACATCGAGTAGACCTTCCTGTGCTGTACAGTAGGTCCTTGTTAGTGATCTATTTTATATATACTGGATGTGTCGATCCCATCCTCCCAATTTATCCCTCTCCCATGATTTCCCCTTTGGTGACCCCAGGATTGATTTTGTAATCTGTGAGTTTGTTTCTGTTTTATAAATGAGTTCTTTCGTACCATTTTTTTTTTAGATTCCACATATAAGTGATATCATATGACATTTGTCTTTCTCTCTCTGACCTGCTTCACTTAGTCCACTCTCACCACCATTATTAAACATAGTTTTGGAAGTCCTAGCCACAGCAATCAGAGAAGAAAAAGAAATAAAAGGAATCCAAATTGGAAAAGAAGATGTAAACCTATCACTGTTTGCAGATGACATAATACTAAGAAAATCCTAAAAAATACTACCAGAAAACTATTAGAGCACATCAATGAAATCAGTAAAGTTGCAGGATACAAAATTAATACACAGAAATCTTTTGCACTCCTATACACTAACAATGAAAGATCAAAAGAGAAATTACGGAAACAATCCCATTTACTATCACTTCAAAAAGAACAAAATATCATCTATATTACTTCGTATTCATATATTTTACATATCTTGAAGCCTTACTCTATGACAAGTGCTGTCTTCACTACACTTATAATGCAATAGATTTTATTCCACTAAACCAACTAAAGTGAAATCTTTCAGTCCCTTTTCTCTTCACTCAACCAAGAAAATGTCGGAAATTTTATATTTTTGATTACTTGCACTAAAAACTCTTTTCTGAAACAGTGACAACACAACAAATCTCAGAAATGACTTTAGAAGTCACTTGCCAAGTAAATATCAAATAGGGCACATGAATAAAGCTACTGCACAGCTGACTTAAGTACGGCACCGTGCCTAGGGAGTTGGCCAGGCTACATTTTATGCACGAAGCACCAACATTGCCCACGCTCCATAAAACCCTTCAGATTTCATTAAAAACAAGTGAACAATGCCAATAAGACCATCTAAGGCCAACTTGAGCTTTCTTCTATATTAGGTTAATTCAACCAAAAAAAATTTCCACAGACCTTTAACTTTCAATTACAATAGCATCTTGTGGGAAATACTGAAGCAATGCAAGACTCATTAACATCTGGGTACAACAGTCAGCAAACCACTATGGAAATATGGTAGATATGTGAGAACTTAATACACCAATGGGCAGTGTTCGGATCAAAGTTTTCTAATTCTACAAGGTAAAAATCACTCCAAGATACAATACTATGTTCCCCAGCATCAGGATCCAGCCGAGCACAGTCTCATAAGGAAGAGAAGCAGACATATCCACATGTCATCGTCGCACTGCAGCAAGGAAGAAAGCATTGGAGTCAAGTTTGTCTAGCGCCTGAATTACGAGTCCATTTTGCAGATGGTTTAGAACTTGATCTCACTGTTCCAGGCCAGCTATTGACCTGTATGGGAAAGTTGAAGGCTTCCATAGAGTATCTGGCTGGTGCACTGGGAGGTACTGGGAGATACCTATGAATCATACCCAGGTCATACCCAGTAACAATTCAGGTACAACGTGTTAATAACAAACTCCAAGCTCTGAAATAGAAGCTATCAAAAAGACCAGCTGAGACACCCTTATTTAAGAGATGAGTCAACAGTCTCACTGTGGTAATACAATTTGAGGTCCCAAGTCAAGGTGATAAATGCGGCATGTGTAACCAGATGGGCTGCGTTTAAGTCTCACTCCTTTACTGTCTAACTGTAAAAGCCTGAGCAAATTATTTCACTTCTGTCTCAATTTCCTAACTACGTGGAAGTGATAATACTCATCTCACTGGGTTGCTGTGGGGAGTAAGTGAGCTGAAACACACAGAGTGATCAGACAAGTGCCCGGCATACAGTAATGCTTGACGACCTCAGCAACAATTATGACTCAAGGTCATTCACAACCTCTGAGGTAGAGTCACGACAGGAAGTCAGGTCTGTCCGCTGCTAGTCTGTCCTACTAGCCTCCCAGCTAGCCTCAGGTCCAGGGTGGCAATGGCTTCAGTGTTTGGGGGAAGGGGGCTGGTAAAAATGAGGATAACAGCTTGTCAGAGCAAGAAGAGACTTATGCTTGCTAGTTAGTATTCAGATCTCAGTTGGCTCATTTTTAGGTAACAAGAAATTCATCAGGGGTTTAGAAGCAAGAGATGAGAAAGGAAAGTAAGGAAAGTTTTGTTTATGTGGTACCAATACTGTATTTTAAAGATAAAAAATAACTAAAAAGCAATAACAATAAAAAACTGTCTAAAATATTTTAAAATATTCAAGTTCTACGATTCCCATCTATCTGTTAAAGCAACAACAAAAAAAAAAAGTCGCTAAGAGCAATGAAAGATACCCATCTGCAGGAGAACCAAAAATATCACTTTGTTTTAAAAAAGGACTTCTTTTACACTGAATTATTCTAATATTGCCTTGAACATTATACTTTCTTTCCAGTGGATGTCCTGAAGACATGTTTCTGATAAATACGATTTTCTATGAAAAGCATCACAAATAAAATGAATAAATTTCTATTCCAAGATAAGCAGCTAACTCTATTCTAAACCAAATTACTATTAAACTGTTTACTTGATTTTTCTACCGTCCTTTTTTTAACACATTGCTCAAAAAACTCATCTCTTCTACTTAAAGATTGTAGCAACAAAGTTCAGCTGTATGATACAACAGAACCCAAAATAAGACTTGCTTCAATGAGATCCTGCGGTATAGTACAGGGAACTACAGCTAGTCACTTGTGATGGAACATGTTAGAGGATAATGTGAGAAAAAAACTGTATATATTATGTGTGACTGGGTCACTTTGCTGTACAGTGGTAAACTGACAGAACACTGTAAACCGTTTTTTCCATTTTTATAATGGAAAAATAAAAATCACTTTAAAAAAAGACTTGCTTCAAGATGACAGACATTTCCTTCTTCTATATTTGAAAAAGCCTGGACAGGTGGTGTCCACGGCCAGCAGACAGTCTCTCCAGGTTGTACTCAGACCCACCATTTGGGGAGGATGCTCCATTTCCTCATGGTCCAGGATGGCTGGAGGACCCACAGTCCTCACATCCACTATCTCAGCAAGAGATGAACAAGAGAATAGCCTCCATGCACATACTGTACACACCTGCACCCATCTCCTGGACAGGAATCTGGTCCCCTGGTCACTTCTATGAACAGGTGGATCTGAAAGCTATCTAAGCTGCTCAGGACCGAAGTGTGAACATCAGGAGATAAGTAACAGACTCTGCCTCTGAAGGATGTCAAATAATGCAGAACAGACAAGCCCTCGGGGAGGGTATTGGTTGCACTGACTGTGGAGAAAAAACTGAGGACCAGGGGATGAGAGGCTGCACAGGCTGGAATAGCCTGGAGCCGTGGATTAGGGAACAGTGTGTTCATTCTCTGCTCCTGGAGCCTTCCTCACACAGTGCATGTAGTCCGGCTCAGAAGCAATGTCCAGGATCTAGCAATCAGACACAATACCAGGTGATAATACGTTCAGAGCCAGATCTGTGCAACTTGGGATCAGTTTCACCTAGAATTGAGGACTCCAACCTGATTCCATGTTCTCCATCTAAATACACAGTTACTATTGACAGGACAGAAGTTGCACTTTGCTTTAGCTCCAGAAAGAGTACAAATCCAAAGTCTTGAGAGGCAGCCTTGTGTAATGGTCACAAGTGCAAAGTTGGGGGCCTGACGGCTTAAAGTTCACTCCTGGTTCCTCTTTTTCCTAGAAGTGTGAGTTGGACAAGTTATTTAATTTCTCTCCCCCCAGGTTCCTCATCTACCAAAATGGGGGCAATAACAAGATCCACTTGATAGAGACCTGGCGGAAGAATTAAATGAATTTGTATAGATATAAAGTATTTATAACAAGTTCTCGCACACGTAATTGCTCAAAAAAGACGTTAGCTCTTATCAACTGTGGACTTGTATTCTGAGAAAAGACAAGGTGCTGCATCCTGCCAATATGTGGGTGACGGCTACAAAGTAAAAGCCAGCTTGAGGGAGCATGTGACGCTGGTGGGGAAGACTCTGGCTTTGTCACACTCAAGCTGGAATTGTTCTCCCTTCTGAAAAGCAAGATAACACAAAATCCTCATACCCCTACAGCATCCTTCAGAAACAGGGTGTTGAAAAGGATTGGCTACTATGTAGGTCACAGACACAGATGTCAGAAAGACAGAGCAGAGAGAGAACGGGTTATAGGACAGACATGGCAGGCATTTAGGAGTATGCTGAGTACAAAAGGGACTGCATCAAGTCACCTGCAGTGGGGGCTGGGACAACTGGTCTGCAGAAATGCGCTTGAATGATGACCCTATAAAGGAGGATCTTGGGTCCTTCAACTGAAGAGTCTAGGGCTAAGGTAGGATGGGCGTGTATTAATGTGACAAGGACAGGTCAGCAGACCCCACGGGACCTGGGCTACAAACGACTGCCCCTATGTTTCACTCAGCCACCAAAGCACTTTTATAGGAGAAACTCAAGTCTGATACCAGAACTCTGATCTATTTCATTTATAACATATTTCCAGATGAAGAAACAAATGTTTTTCTCCTTAAATTGCTTATATAATCCTCAGCTCACCCTGGGACCTGATAATGCTCATCTTACAAGATTATCAGGAAGCTCAGCGTTGAAGAGCGTCCTTGGCTATTGTCTGGACCTGAACTAAGTGGACCCCAGAGACACACACCCTCCTGACGCCACCAAGAGCAAACAGACAGCACCTCAAACGGAGGCACTTCACCCGGCTGACTCCCCAGCTGAGCAAAAGTCCTTCCACAGAAAAGTGGGAAAAAACATCTTAATAAGGTTCTATGTCAATAAACCCATGTGTGGTAGGTATAGGTTTAAAATGGTCATCGATAAGTCTCTTTGATGTAAGGAAAGAACATGAAAAATATTAGAAAGTTCGATCTCATATTTTAAAGAGTTGCTTTTTAGTTCAGATAATTTATTGGAAGAGGAAAACAAGACACAGATGAGACAACAGGCTTTGTGAATGATTTATACACAGCAGGGGGCCAAGCCTTGGCCATATTTACATCCCAGAATGAGAACCTCAAAACAGTATGCAATTTTTCCAGTGAATTACTTAATCCAACTTTATATTCGACAAATATTAACTGGCATCTACTTTATGCCAGACAGTGTTTTGGTTGCTTGAGAAATGACAGAGACCCAAACTATGTTCCTATCTTCGTGGAACTTGTGTTCTACTTAATTTGTATAGAAATCACAAACTTGTAATTCTAGCTAGGATTCACTCATTAGAGAATTAATTCTAGAATCTTCTGCCGGATGACGCTTCCCCAAATCTCTAATGAGAGGGAAGGCCTAGCAGAGGGTTAGGAGCAAGGGATTTAAGAAATAGGAATTCCTAATTGCTCCCTAGCCGATGAGGAATAGCAGTCAAGATGAATTATTTCTCACAAGACTAAGTCACAGAAGTTATGCAGCTCTGAAAGGTACAGAGCCAGGCTTTCCTCATGCCCAGTCCCCACCCATGAGCAAAGACAGGCTTTGGGTCGAATATGGATTTCCTTCATGAAACCTACAAAACCTATACCCTTCACCATCCCAGACACACATGGACATAGCATGCAGAAGCACATGGAGAGAAGACAATGCTGAAAATGCATCGATGAACCATAACCTGGGAAAGACCTAGAGACTTAGATCCTTAAAAGAAACCCAGGTCCAGAACTGGTGATCCCACAGGAACAAAAGATCCCCACTGGATAAACTATAGCCACGGGCTTAAAATACGATCAGGGATAGAAAAGTTAGAAAACCAAGGTTGGAGGCTCAGCATTCTGGGGAGAGGGGCTCCAGACCTCGCTCACTGCTCCTTCCCTCTCAGCTCCAGCCTCACCTCATCTTCTGAGCCAAAGCCAGTGAGAGGTGAGGTGCTGGTGGGAGGTTTTCTCAATTACAGTGTGAGTGAGAGCCTCCAAGGATGCTGGGGTGAGAACCTGGCAGACACTGGGGCTCTGATACATGCAAGACAACTGTCACTTGGACTGCTCCAACAGATATGATCTTCAAGAAAGTTAACAGTCGATTAAATTTATCTCTCTATTTTTTAATTTTTGGTCTTTTTGTCTTTTTAGGGCCGCACCCATGGCATATGGAGGTTTCCAGGATAGGGGGTCCATTCGGAGCTGTAGCCACCAGCCTGCACCACAGCCACAGCAACGCAGGATCCAAGCCATGTCTGAGACCTACACCACAGATCATGGCAATGCCAGATCCTTAACCCACTGAGCAAGGCCAGGGATCAAACCCATGTCCTCATAGATGCTAGTAGGGTTGGCTAACCACTGAGCCACGATGGGAACTCCTCAGTCAATTAAATTTAAAGGGACCCAATAATCAGGAGAGGGAAATAAAAACAAAAGCACGCTGGTGACAGAACTACTGGAGAACAGCTGCTGACTTCAACAAAAATTAGTCAGAAAACCCAAGGAGATGCAAGTATAATACAAGTAAAAGTCTTCTGGAGAAAACAATACTTAATAAAATAATCTTTTAAATTAAGATTTCTATGTCCATTGATGGAGGAATGGATAAAGAAGATGCAGTACATACATGCAGTGGAATATTACTCAGCCATGATAAAGAATGAAATAATGCCATTTGCAGCAACATGGACAGACTTAAAGATTATCATACTAAGTGAAGCAAATCAGACAGAGATAAATACTATATCATAATACTTTGTTGAATATTTTTTAAAATGATGCAAATTAACTTATTTATAAAACAGAAACACACTAACAGACATAGAAAACAAACTTACAGTTACCAAAGGGGAATAGAGAATGGGACAGATTGGGAGTTTGGGATTATCAGATACACGTTACTATATATAAAATACACAGCCAACAAGGACCTACCCTATAGCACAGGGAAATCTACTCAATAGTGTGTAATAACCTACATGGGAAGAGAATCTGAAAAAGAATGGATATGTGTATATGTATAACTGAAACACTTTGCAGTACACCTGAAACTAACACAACATTGTAAATCAACTATATTTCAATTTAAAAAATTAAAAATAAAAAAAAATTTCCAAAGTAAAGGATTCGGTAGATAAATTTAAAGAGTACATAGATTCTGTTGAGACCTGCTTTAGTAGCTTAAAAAATCAGGTAAAATAAATGTCTTAGTAATGGAGAGAAACACACTGGTAAATTCATACATCTCTCCTTGTATGAACACCAAGGAAAGAAACAAAAAACACTACAGTATCCCACATACAAAGAATAAGTTGTCTGTGAAGGGAAACGTGATTCGATTTGCATCTGGTTTCTCACCTGCTGCAACATCAGAAGCAAGATGGTTTGGGAAAAACATTTGAGACTGAAATTCAAGGACAGCAACCCAAGAATCACCATCGCTCACCTGTTAGCATGACAGGAAGCCTTCTGAGGCTACTCAGAGGTTACCCCTGCCCCAGAATAACGTAAGAACTGGAAGAACTGGAAAGGAGGACAGGCATCCGGAGGATGGGAAGGTACAAAGGACAGTCAGTCAGTAAAGGTGACTAAGGACCTGTAACATAACTACTAACAGATAAACTCAACTGGAAAACAGTGCAATTAATGGTGGTAGTTGTGGCAAACAACACTCCCTGGAAGCTTACATATCAAAGCAACGTTTTAAGCACCTATTTTTCACTTAATTCTCTTAACAAACCTGTTACTTTTATTACACTTACTTCAAAATGAGGAGTTGTGGGGGGGGGGGGTGGAGAATGTGACGCACAATGTTTCAGCCTAGGCAGACAGCAGCGGAGAGGTAAAAATGTTCTAAATCTGCTTCTGCAGTGAGGTGGAGGGTGCAGGGAGACAGTTACAGCAGGACAATTTATTTCGAGAGAAAATAGTTGTGACCCACAAAAAATATATAAAACCATGTAAATTGGTCAAATACTGAATTCTCCTCTTAAAAGACAGAAACTGTCTGAATTATACACCAAAACTCTACAGGCTATCTTGTAAAAGACTCACTAAAATCAAAGTGATAAAGACTAAACATGAGAGGACTAGGAAAAAAAAAAAAAACAGGTATAAGTGCAAACAAAATAATGCAAGGATGGCAGTAATATTATCAGATCAGGTAGAGTTTAAGGCTTAATGACTACACAGGTAAAAGGCAATTACAAAATTATAAGAGACAGGATACCCACACATACCAAAACACAGCACCTACACACGTAAAACAGAAAACATTTTTTTCACATGCCTATTGGCCAACTCTGTGAATATACTAAAAACCACTGAATCATACACTCTAAATTTGTAAAACTTTATGGCATGTGAATTATATTTCAATAAATCTGTGATCCCAAAAAAAGTATTTCAAAAAAGAAAAAAGAAATGAAAAGAACAACTGGTAGCCTAGTGGTTAAGGATCTGGAGTTGTCACTGCTGTGTCTCTGGTTCAGTCCCCGGCCTGCGACTCCCGCATGCTACGGGCACAGCCCAAAAAAAAGCACAGCTGATATTCAAAACAGGATAAAGTATAAATGGAAATCATAAATATAAAGAAGAATTTAATTTTAAAAATCAATAAATTGATACAATAGATATAGAGAACCTTAAATTCTTCAGTTAGAAAATTTATACTTTTCAGTATGTTTATGGATAACCAATAAAAATAAATAACATGGTTGGCCACAAGGAAATGTTGTGGGTTTTTTTCCTTATGAAGACCTTATAATTTAAACATCCTAACCATATGTCCACAAATTTAGAAAGTGTTAAATAATCTTAACCAATTTCAAATTAATAAATGTACTCCTAAGAAATCCCTAGATCAAAGAGGAAAGCAAAACTGAGTTTAAATTATATGAAAAGCATATAAATGAGTAAACACCATTTGAAAATACATAGGACAGAGCAAAAGCTTGATTTAGAAAAACATACAGTTTTTAGTGCCTTAATCATTATTAAAGATGAAAGCACATAAATATAGAACAGAAATTGCTTTTACAAGATTTACCTTAGAAATTGGAAAAGGAAATTAATTTAAATCAGTGCAGAAATTAATTAAAACTAGAGAGAATAAAAAACCAAAAATTTCAATGAAGCAGATAAAACTTTTGATTAAGGAGTGGTTGGATAGTAAAAAATGTAAGATAAAGGTTGAGAAAAGAGACATAACTAGCTATTGAAGACATTATATGAACAATATTTATAACTGAAATAATGGCAATACATTTTTAATGATGAGGAAATAAAATATTTCATGGCACAGTCTAAATTTCCAAATTAGATCTAAGAAGTAGAAATTTTGGAATATATATCAATTACCTATAAAGAGACTGGGAAGGTGATGATAAATCTAATTTAAAAGGACTCTGGATTAAACAGACTCAGAGCAAATTCAATCCTATCTCTAGCCTTTAAAGAACAAAGATTTTCAGTTATTTAAAATATTCAACGATGTAAAAGCACATGGAAAATTCTTCAGTTGATTTTAAGAAAAGAGCTTTAATGCTAAAACCTAATAAAGATCAAACCAAAAAAAAGACCAATTTTAATTATTCAATGCAAAATCTTAAATAAAATATTAATAAGTAGAATCTAGTCCTGTGTAAAAGATTAATATCCCATGCCCCAAGAATGATTTATGCAAAGAATATGAATTATTATGAATTATTATAATACTATGTTATCAGATTTCTTGAAACTGAATCACTCATGTACAAAAAAATATGCATATAAGTGATTCAGTTTCAGGAAACACGATAACATAATCAATTTTACCAATAAACAGAGAGAGAAAGTCATATAATCATATCATTAGGAGTAGGAAAGGAATTTGACATACTTCATACTTTCTAAAGGAATTCCAAGTAAAACAGAAATAGAGGAGCACTACAGACATATAATGACAATTACCTAACAAAAATCAAAAGCTAATGTGATCCCAAATACTGAAACATTAAAACAATTTCAATTATAATTGGAGACTGCACAGGGAATCACAGTATCATTCAATATCAATTTGGAAGTTGTAGTAAATAATTAAACAAGAAAATGAAGTTACCTGTATAAATAATGGAAAAGAATATATTAAACGTTGTGCAGTGAATGAACAAGATGATTTTCTGCTTTGAAAACCCAAGAGACTCTAGGTTTAGAAACTGTTATACTTAGTAAGATAATTTGACAAAATTCTGCTTATAAGAATAGCTTGAAGAAATCAATATATACTTTCTATTTTAGCAACTAATACCTTGAGAGGAAATGAGAAAAAATATTTGAAAGAGGTACAAAAGCTTTAGTAATAAATTTAGCAAGAAAGTCATAGGATCTACATGAAGAAAATATAAAATAATTTTGAAGGACTCAAAGAAAGATGCAATAAAATGATGAGACATTGTATTTTTAGATTATTTTTAAAACAGTAAGTTTTCCAAAAAAATAATACGTAAGTGTAACAGAACTTTCAATATCAATACATTGTAATTAAATAAAATGATATTGAAGCTCATATGGAAACATTAATTTCAAAGAACATCTAAGAACAATACCAAAAAAAAAAAGAAATATACATATGAGAGGGAGATTTACCTTATAAGGTATTACAGGGTAATTGTATCGGTATGTTACCAGCATAGGAATAGAACAGACAAATAGATCAATGGAAAGAAATTCATATTGTATGGATGTATGTGTATTCATGTTTGTGTGTGTGTGCGTCTACAGAAACATGTATATATGACATTTATGACAAAAGTTGTAGTTGAATAGTTTTTTTTATAAATAATAGATTATATATAAATTATTGGCTTAACTATCTACACACTTAAACTGGGGACTTATCTTACTCCACATGCAAAAATTAATTTCAGATGATTTAAAATTTAAATTAGAAAGTTTAATTTTAATTTTTTTAAAATGTCTTAAGGAAAACTTACTTACAAAAATCAGTTTAAGAAGCAGCATACCAAATAGATGAGAGTACATGTATAAGTCAGACTTTCTTGATCAAAATAGGAATCCAAAGAGATATACAAATATGATAGAAAAATTCCACTTTATAAAAAATGCATAATAGGGCAAAAGAGATAATACACAAAATAACTGATATCTAGTCTCAAGAGGAAAAATAAATGCAAAAACAAAACCATTTTTATTACGATTTTAAAATATATGGAACAGCAGCTATGTACTAAAGTCGTAGTGCATCATCTTACATTTTTATTTCTATTCTAAAACTTTCAGTTAAGAGTACTTGAAAACTTTTCCTAATAGTAAGAAAATCCATAATAATTTTCATTAAACCATCATATTGCCTGCCACCATACTGTCTCATCAGGCAGCAAAATAGAGCTGTCATTAAGTTTCAAACTGCTTTTGACTTCTCACATCTCTTCTTTATGTGTGTATGTGTAGACAGATAGATAGGTAGACAGGTAGACAGACAGACAGACAGACAGATTCTTGCCATCACTAGGATTACAGCTTTCCTGGAAACAGCAAGTTCCTAAACAGGGTGAAATGCAACCTAAGTACCAGGTGGGCATGGTCACAATGACGGGACACTGAGATGCAAAGTGGCTGGATGTTTTCACGCAGACCACCTTTTGACCCTTCAAAGACATCCGGCCGGGCTACATCACATTCAAAGGGACCTCGAGTTCTGATGAAAGGAAACTGTTATAGCTAAGATACTATTTTTTTAAATAAGGATTAATCAGATGCCGGGAGCGATAAAGGTAATAATAAAAGCAACAGAACATATGCCTCAGTAGGAGTTTGCTAGGAAAATTGTGACCGCTAGAGAGGAAACTGTACCAGAGAAATGGCTAGTGCCATCACCGGGTGGGCAAGAGAGAAACTGGGAGCACAGCAAGGTGACTCTAGGAAGCCAGCATGTGATGATACAGAGAGCTCAACACCTGTCTGACTAAACCTAGGTGTTATTTGCACAGTTTTAATGACATAACCTAGACTGGCAATAAGAGAACTACAAATTTTCTCCAGTAAGTACTCAGTTCTTAACCAAACCTTCAACTTCACTTATTCATAGGTATAAATTAAGAACGCAGATTTTGGAGCCAAATAAAAAGACTGGCTCTAGGTATATCTCAGGCTCTCTGCTGACTTGCTGTTACCCTGAGTATTTTACTTAACTTTATCGTGTCTCAGTTTTCACATCAGTTAAATAGGGTTGAAAACAGTATCTCCTTCATAGGCTTGTCAGAAGGGACTAAAAGTGACAACATGTGCAGGGCTTACATCCATCCCTGACACGCAGAGGAATCAGTTAAGTGTTAGCTATTATAATCATCTTATATTCCATCAGCCAAAATACATCTGATTGTCTTCTACATGCCAGATGCTAATTAGCACTGAAAATACAAAAGCAGTAAGTACAACCTTAAATTCAAGTAATCTAACGAGGAGATGGACCAGTAAGGCAGCTGTAAGTCCTCTGCTGGGTCCCTGCAGAGCCCTCAGCCCAAAGAGACCCCCTTCCAGGTGTGACTCTTGAGGCGAGTCTTGCAAAATGGAGGAAACGGAAGGGAACAGTTTGTGCAGGGGACGGCAGAGGGAAAATGACAGTGCCAAGAGAGAATCTCAGGTCCTTTCGGAACAGCTGGAGTTAGGATGAGGGAAGAGGGAGGACCGCGGTGCAGGGTGGGGCTAAAGTCGGTGAAAAGAGCAGAGGCAACGTAGGAAGGACACTGTACATTTGGGAACTGGAACCCGATTTTGAAAGGCTTTTAATTAAGCAAGGAGTGACAAGCTCTGATAGTCCTGAGCTCTGGTTCCAGGATGGAGCGGAGAAAGTGACAATGGGAGTGGAGGCCACTTCGAACGCCTCATCACTAATTTCACAAAAACTGAGGACAGCTGTGCCAAAGCAACCTCAAGAGAGAGAAAGAAAAAAACACAAAATAGCAGTAAAGGAAACCTGTCTTGAATACTGCGATTCTAACTTGATAGAGAGATCTGGGAAAAACAAAGGGACCTGCGATGACCCTCCAGCTCAGCACACTGCAGCCCGCGACGCTGGACCACTGGTGCACATCCTGCGAGGCAGGAGCCTCTCTAGATGCGGGCCCAGCGCCGGACGGCGCATGCGTACTGCATCCACACAACGCACAGGGGGCGTGGCGCCGGGTGTAGACTCAGAAGAGTGGAAGGCTATCTCTGGGGCATGGGTTGTCAAGAGGTTTTAAAAATATTTGTGGAGAAAATTCTAAAGTGAGACTTTTAACTAAAAGGCCTATTTCCTCATATCTAAATAAGGAAAAATGACCCAACAAATCAAAGGTGTTCTGAAAGATAATGAAATGTTAACACATTTAATTTTTATTTTTAAAACAGCAAGGAATAATATTAGATGTACAGGTTTACACAGTTGTATATCAAATGCAAGGAGACACTTCAAAACCTTAAAACAAGTAAAGAACATGCTCACCCAGACAGGTGTGAAAATTTTATTTCAGGGTCAGCCTTTATCTATTTCTTAAAGCAGCCAAACACTAACAATACAGCGGCTGAGGAGCACAAACCAGGGTATAGCTGAGTCAGTGTATCAACCTACATGCCATATACTTAGACTGAAAATGTCTATTTTTTAAATTACCATCATTCACATGGCAATACTCTACTGGAATGCGGTAAATCACATCCCTAGTTCCAGCATTCTTGCCACACAATAAACTTCCAATTCAGATTTTTTTCCTGGCAGAATCATTAATGTGTTTCAAAGTCCTTACCAATCTAAGTACTGTGATGCATTGTATGTTGAGAACTTAAATATTCCTTAATGACTTCCTCAACATTCTACGTCCTTACCTCACTGCAAAAGGAAAGGAACTCTCTACCCCAGGCAAAGTTCTGTCATTTGATTCCTGGAAAGGGATGAAAAACTGCCAGAGATAAATAAAATCCTTATTAACCTCAGAAATTAACAGACATACTTTGGCAAAAGTAAACCATCTTTGACCTCCATGATAATCTTTTACTTAGCGAAGCTGTGACAGCTAATCCTTTTTAAAGTTACAAGCTTTTCCTGCCCAAAGTATTAACATAGTGTATATTTCAATGATTATATAAGAAAAGTGGTCTTCACCAGCTTGAGGAAGGAAAGAAGGAAGGAAGGAAGGAAAGAAGGAAGGAAGGAAAGGAGTGAGTGAGGGGAGGAGGAGGGGGTAGGAAAAAAAGCCATCCTTCTGTCACTGCCCACACTACAGTCACTCGGAGTGCCCCCCACCTCCTCCCCGATTCCGGGGCTCAGTCCATTTGATAGGGATGGAGCAGGTACAGGCAGTTTCAGAAGTCCCAATAGAGGATCATAGAGAGGGAAATCCAGGGGACTTTGGGAGATCACTGTAAGTTAATAAATTGCTCAAGAAAGCCATCAGAACAAGACAGCCTCGCTTGACTAGTGGAGGTGTGAGAATTGCCTCAGGTCATTTGGTGCCAGTGGGAGGAGGCCTACGTCAGGTTCAGCCCAAGGGCAGGAGTTTGAGGACTGCCCTTCTGCTGATTTGAATACCGGACACCAAGGAGGAGCTGCTACTCCCAAAAAGGAAGATGCGGGCTTTTCCGACCCTCGCTCCCCTTGGATGATAAAACTGCAGCCCCACTGGATCCTCGGGGCAGAGCCTCCTTGCCTGCCTGCTTGCATCTCTCACAAGCGTCCTATCCTAACAAATCTACTTCTTGCCTATCACTTTGTCTCTCGCTGAATTCTTTCTGCGCAGAGACATGAAGAACCTCAACCTCTGTGAGTCCAGACACAGGGTGAGTGATTCTAATTTAAAACCGTGGGTTCAAGTCCCAAGCTGGGCTTAGGCTGGCTTCGAGTCCCGGCACGTGGGTTCAAGTCCCAATCTGTTTCTGGCTACGTTCAGGATGTTAATACGGTCAGTTTCACATGCACACACAGGTCTGCCAGCTGCCCTTGCAGACAGATCTACCTGGGCGTCCTCTGCTCCAGCACCTCCCCTGGATGACCACAGCTGCCAAGTGCAAACCAGGGTTGGTCTCCAGCTGCTGCTGAAGCCACACGATCGGCTGCTTCTGTGGGAGACCGGGAAGACATGGCCTTTTCACCTGCAAACCTTATTTTGTCACCTGAACCACAAGACAGTGCAGTGTCCGCTCAGAGCCCACAGAGCTTTCCAGAACAGTTTGCTGAGCTGTCTCCTCATTCTCCAGAGCAGGGACAAGCCCGCTTCTCAAAGAGGCTGGTACCTGTTCCACCACTCACTCCAGGTCTCCTTCCGCTCAAGGCCAGGGGGCTGCGTGGGGCTCTAAGCCACAGACACGGGGGTCCCACCACCACCCTCTGAAGTCCCCGTGTGCAAGCCGTGAAATTCAGGGTTATTCACCTGTTAGCTACCAAATAAAACTGGTAAAGCGTTTCCCTTACAAGCACACGGAACAAGAAATGCTCTAACATTGAAACCAAGCAGGGCCCTGTGGGCTTCTGGTCACACAAGCCTTTCCATGTCCCCCATTTCTTGTTTTTAGGGAATAAAATCCAGCCTCCGTGACCTTCCCTGAGTTCCAAAGGGCAGGTTCAAACAGTTGTTAATCAGGGAAGGGAGCAGAGCAGTCAAGAAACAATAGTGCAGCCTTGGGGCAGAGTCCTGGTCCCTCCTCAAGGAATACAAATAACACTACCTCTGAGTTCTACAGAACTAAACCCCCAACAAATGGAAGATGTTAATGAAGCATTTTTTATTCCCCAAAGAAGACCACCAGGCTACTGAACACCGGCTTTAAAAACAATGCAAGCTTGCCTCTACCCTGATCCTTATCTGTAGCACTGTTTTTCACTCCCCAAACTATACAACCACCTCCCAGTTTCTCCGATGGGGGGCACTGTCTTTGAGGCATTTGCCTGCAGTGACCCTCCTTTTCCTGGCAAAGCAATAAAACTATTTTTTCTCCTTTGCCCAAAACCGTTACCGCCTTTCTGTTAGGCACTGGTGAGCAGAGTTCCGGCAACAATGTGAAGATGTAAAATTCTTGCAAGAAAGCAGTGGGGAGCACACTCCTGGCTGCCTTTTCTCGTGGAGCATCAAGGGAGTCCAAAAACCAACATCAACTGATGCAGACTAGGATTCCAGTGGGCAAACCCCACCCCACCTGGCCGGAAGGATCAGTCAACAGCACTCTGGTCTTCCCATGTGTAGGCAAACGGAGCTGGTCCTAACCACTCAAACTATACCTATACTGGTTAAAAAAATACAAATCACATTTTTGCCAGGAGTAACTCTAGCTATAATGATGATCCATTTCTATAAAAGCAATTCTGAATGCTGCTTGCAGACACATAACAGCACATCCATTCCTGAATCAAAGCTTTATATTTTGTGTGTGTAGATAATCAGGCAGCTTGAAAGCCTGAGATATTTAACCATTAGCATCTTTTAAAGAAACTATTTTTCAAGTAATTTTTAGTCTTTTATATATGTATATATTTACACACACACACATATTTCCTCTCCTAAGTGAATGGCATTACCTTTTGTTTCAATCTTAAGAGAATTTACTGGTGGCAAAGTAATAACATAATAGGCCATTCAAAATAAGTAACATTAAAAATAGTATAAATGCTAGATTTAATTACAGTGGTGAATAATTAAGGTCCTATGAATAGAAAGAACAGGAAAATGGGGTGATTAAAGCATTCTTTCACATGCTTTACAAAGCCACCTGTTGAAACACAAGATTTTGAAGTAGAAAGTACACAGCTCTGATCCCGGATTCCTCCTTTGTACAACTGGATTTCAGCACTTGAATTTCTTTCGATTCAGCCTTTTATGTTTTACAGGCATATATGTGTGTGTTTTTCAGGTATTATTACCATGCCATTAAAATGCTCTAGAAGTGCATTTCCATTCTTTTCTTTGAAATCATGGGGCTTAACAGGTCACTGTGTAAAGTATTTGAAAGAACCCTTCAGCTCACCCTGTGATCCTCCTCTTTTCACGTTTATACATAGTGTTATGAGTGTGTGTGTCTACACTGTCTATATGCACATATCGATAGTTTATGATTCTCAGGGTACACTGCATGCACATTGGTAAAGAGAAAATCTCTGAAAATCTCTTTTAGTCTTTTCAATCTCAACATCACCTCTTTCATATTAGCTTTCTATTCTAGCTTTTCTTATTTAGGCTTTATTAGGTAACATTTCAAGCATAGACAACAGCAGTGAAGACAATACAATAAACTGCCCTGTTCCTACCACTGAAGAATCATTTTAATGAACACATTTTTATTCTCTACATAGTTCCAACCAAGCATCTGTCTCTCCCCTGGATATCCCTAAGCTTGGTCCTTTCTACCTTTCTTTCATTCCTCCCCTTCCAACTTATTCTTTCTCTCATTCTGTCTATTCCTGCTGAGGATATAACAAAGAAAACGAAAAGGGTGCAAGCAGAAGGAGCTGACAGAATAACAGGCTAGGCCAGGCCAGCTATGTCCTCTTAATTTCCACTTCCAAGAAAGTGCCCAGAGCTCATGCATTATGGCCTGGACATACCAATGGTTGCTGAGCCAGTTTCCACCTTTGATATTTCTCTTCTACCTGCCAAAGACTATTATGGAAAATAGTAACTAAAAGATTGCTTTCAGGAGTTTCTACCATGGCGCAGTGAGTGGGTTAAGGTTCCAAATGCAGCAGCTTGGGTCACTGTGGAGGTGTGATTTGATTCCCAGCCCAGCACAGTGGGTTAAAGGATCTGGCATGGCTGAGGTGTAGGTTGCAGCTGTGGCTGAGATTCAATCCCTAGCCCGGGAACTTCCATATACTGCAGGTGCAGCCATAAAATTTCAAAAATAAAAATAAAAAAAGATTGCTTTTAGACACATGCACCCCCATGTTCACTGCAACACTACTTCACAATAGCCAAGGCATGGAAACAACCTAAATGTCCATCGAAAGATGACTGGATTAAGAAGATGTGGTGTATGCATACACAATGGAATACTTCTCAGCCATAAAAAAAGAACAAAATAATGCCATTTGCAGCAACATGGATGGAAACTAGAGAGTCTCATACTAAATGAAGTAAGTCAGAAAGAGAAAGACAAATACCATATGATATCACCTATACCTGGAATCTAATATATGGCACAAATGAACCTTTCCACAGAAAAGAAAATCATGGACATGAAGAACAGACTTGTGGTTGCCAAGGAGGAGGGTGAGGGAGTGGGATGGACGGGAATTGGGGGTTAATAGATGCAAACTATCGCCTTTGGAATGGAAAAGCAATGAGATCCTGCTGTATAGCACTGAGAACTATATCTAGTTACTTATGATGGAGCATGATAATGTGAGAAAAAAGACTGTGTGACTGGGTTGCCTTGCTGTACAGTAGAAAATTGACAGAACACTGTAAACCAGCTATAATGGAAAAAATAAAAATTATTAAAAAAAAGATTGCTTTTAGAAACCTGATTATTTCTAATTCATGCATCTTGGTTGCCTTTCTACCAAAAGTGACTCTGGAAACGGGACCCCAAGAGAGGTCATTGCCTGAGGAAGGGAGGAAGGGGCAAAGCAAGGTGGTGGGTGGCAGGCGCTGCTCTATGAGAGCAGAGACTGTGAGCCGGGCCCTGGCGGGGCCACCACAGGCCACAGCTGGCTTCCAAATGCAGAAAAGATGAGCTTTACTGCATCTGGAAATTTACTCCAGGGCTGGCCTTGAGCAGAGGAGCGAAAAGCCCTAGTGTCAGCACCTAGAGCTCAGTGCAATCAGTGCCCCACTTGGCGTGCTGATTAACTGGGCACCTGCGCTACAGCCCAGATGCCAATTCCACATCAGAAGACTGCAGTGCGGAGTGAGGGGCTCTGCGAGGGGACTGGGAAACAGTTCAACATGATTAGAGGGCTAGGAGCTGCCTCCTAACTGTGCCTCCAATGCTGCTAATTTTTAGGTGGGAGTCTCGTGTTGTGGGTATAGATATTTAATAGTCCTTGTATTCTAAAATAGAGACTGAAGTATATGAGCAAAGTGAAATGTCCAGAATTTGCTTCAGTGTAATCTGGGGGACAGGGCGGAATGGAGAAGAAAGATGGAAGAAGACAGTAGCTCTTTGTTGAGGCTAAGCAGCAGAAACATGGGTGTTCATTTTATTGCCCTGATATTGGATGTGTTTCAGATTTTACATAATAAAGATAAGGTGCAATGCAAACACGATAAAATGATGTATATATATATGGAAGTTCCTGTTGTGGTGCAGCAGAAACGAATCCAACCAGTATCCATGAGGATGCTGGTTCCATCCCTGGCTCGCTCAGTGGGTCAGGGATCTGACGTTGCCATGAGCTGCGGTGTAGGTCACAGACTTGCTTGGATCCCACACTGCTGTGGCTGTGGTATAGGCCGGCAGCTGAGGCTCCAATTCAACCCCTAGCCTGGGAACTTCCATATGCCACACCAGTGGCCCTAAAAAGCAAAATAATAAAATATGCATATGCATAGGTACATAGTCTCTCCTCCTCCAATCACCAAGTCAGATTAAGCTTAGCCCGTCACTAAGTCAGACAAGCTGGGTATACTATATCTTTCAACGGCAACCCCTTCCTTTTTCTGCTTGAAACAAGTAGTTAAGGAAAGAACAGAGTTACTTGTTCCATGGGAGTTAATGAACTTGCATGTGCTGTACCAAGAGGCAACATTAGCATCAGAGTCATGAACACAAAATGCTGAGGCAGAAGGTTCACAGCTGTGAAGGGGAGGCTTTCCTTCCCGAACCACCGTGGAGAAAGCAAGTGCTCTTCTTCACAGATGAGAGACTAAACATCCAAACTGAGTGCTGAGACTCGCCAGGGGAGCGCCCGTGTCTGGCAGGAGTACTCAGTCAACAGCAGGGAGGGGTGCGCTAATGTCAGGTAATAGCGTTATTTGGTTGGGGCAAAGAGAACAGAAATATTAACCAGAAAGGATTTTTGTCTCTTGGTCCGTGTATGGGACACGCAATATCCTTTGTAAAGTGAACTACCAGCCTCAAAGGAGCAAGAGGCCTCTACCATCATTTTCAGGCAAATCAGTTTCCTTACTCCATTTATTTCATAATATGTAGCAAGGTTTATAGGACAAGTACTATTTTCTTTCCTTTTACAGCAAATAGTCATATTTTTATTTTATTTTATTTTTTTGGCCTCACCACCTGCATGCAGAAGTTCCAGAGCCAGGGACTGAACCTGCACCACAGCAGTGACCCGAGCCACAGTAGAGACGATGCCGGATCCTTAACCTGCTAGGCCACCAAGGAACTCCCTAAAGCAAATATCCATGTTTTTAAATAATGCAGCTTGGAAGCTGTAAACAATCCATTGAAAGAACATTTTCTTTGACAACAGGAATTGCTTATACGTGTATTAAGGCTACATGTGCTCTAAAGTCTGTGACTATTATTATCAGCCTAAGAGCCGCTCTCTTCTTACGTCTTTTTGCAGGCATGACAGGTGGCCTCTCAAAGCTTCCCTTCAGGTTGCTTTGTTCTGCTTTTGCTGGGACCAGAGCAGAGGAGATGTGTCCTATCACAGGAAATGGGTTCAAAGAAGGCTAGCTTCATACAAAAAGCCTTCTCTCCAGCAAGTTAGCGATGATGTATATTAACTGGCTTCTTAATGACTCAGGGAAAGTCTGCCTGTCAAACTTCCACACCCACAGGGAGAATGAAATAATCTCCCAAAAAAGGAAGGAAGGAGGGAAGAAAGGAGGGAGGGAGAGGGGAGGAAGAAAGAAGAAGAAAGACACTCTAGAAAGGCAACCAGCTTTAGGACAGGTACACAGAGATGAGTGTGGAGTCTGTGAGCCACTTCTCTTCTTGTTGATACTAGTTAACTATAAACTCCAGGAAAACCTAACCTTTCTGTTCATCCATTTACACACCTAAAAATAAGTCTCAAAAGAGCAAGCATGTTTGCTTGCAATCTTGAGAGAGTGAAATTTAAAGCAGGCACCGGACTCAAAGGACGAGAAGAGACCAGGAAAAGACGAAGCCCCCCCAGACTTCACTAAGCAAGGAAACTTCTGCCCAAGGCTCATCTTGGGCCGACGGAAGGAATGGATCTCTGCAGGGCGTTGGTACAGAGGCCTCAGCAGGGCTCAGTCCCTATCCAGTCCAGATGGTCTCAGCAATGCCCTGCTCTCTCCAGGCTGTGTCCTTGCAGACAGCTTCCACGGTGGGGCATGTGGACGGTCCGTACATCCCAGGACAGGCAGGGGGAGAAGCACGGATCCCAGGGGTCAGCCTGCAGTCGCGTCCTTGCCCTGACCTCCTCCAACAAAGGAACACGCCTTCCAGAACCCACCACCCAGGCCGACAAGTTAAAGAAGTTAGTTGTTAAACTAAAGAAGGCTTTTGCTCTGTTTACAAAGTTTCATTCTTCATAACCAAAAGTAGTTCATGGACCCATTAGTTTTTATCCCCTCCTTTGGCTTACAGAAATTAAACAGCTTTCATGTGCCAAGCACCCTGCCAGGTACTAAATACACAATCAATAAGCCACAAGTTTAAATGATTTCTGCAATGCCACCGTGCAGACGTGACTCTGCTTATGACTATACTTACACTGTGGTCACCTGAAAAATATTAATGTTACAACCTGGTTTCCATATGAAACACAATTTTGTTATTTTACCATCTGCTGCCATTTCTTCCAGGTCGTTTATTTCCTCACCTTCGCCAACACTTAAGTATTCCTGAGTTCCAGAACGTGATGATACCTCACAGATATCGGGAGTTCCCTGAAGAGTTTAATGAGAAAATACTAAGACCTGTGTTACTGATGCTCACAATAATAGAAACCCTTCCTAATGCCTTCATTAGCAATTAGAGAAATGAGATCAGGTATTTACACAAAGACCACCTTCAACAATACCGCGAGTTTCATTGGCACAGTGGCGTGACTGCTGCTGAGGCGAAGTCACATCGCGGCTGAGAGCTGATTCGTCAAAGGTGCGGCCCAGGACCAGAGCCCATCGCATCAGAGCTGAGACTCCATTCTCATGAGCTCTGGCTGCAAGGGCTGTGCAGACCTAACAGACAGTGCCCGAGACACAGCAGGCCATGACAGATGAGTGTACAGGAGCTGGGCTCAAGTAACAAAGACACAAGAGAAATACTGGTATTGAAGAGGCAGACCCAAAGGCATAAAAAATTCCCCGTACTTTTCAAAAGCAAGTGCGTTTTATGATTTTCTACAACCCATTACTTCTTAAAGAGGATATATATCTACATTGTACTGTTCGCACAGATGTAGTCTTTGGAGACTATGTCTAATAATTAGACCAAGAGCCCTGGAGGCCCGGGTCTCAGCTCCTGCCTCTGAGCATCCATGCAGGACAGGATGACCCGTTAAGGCTGCATCCCCAAACCGGTGTGCACACACCGAATTAAACCATCAGGAATGCTTAGCCTTTCTGATTTTTTTTTTTTCTTTTTAGGGCCGCACCTTCGGGCATATGAAGGTTCCCAGGCTAGGGGTCCAATTGGAGCTGCAGCTGCTGGTCTACAAGACAGCCACATCAATGCTGGATCTGAGCTGTGTCTGCAACCGACACCACAGCTCACAGCAACACCAGATCCTTAACCCACTGAGCGAGGCCAGGGATTGAACCCGCACCCTCATGGATACTAGTCAGGTTTGTTACTACCGAGCCACAAGCAGAATTCCCGCTGCATCATTTTAGAAGGCGGCTTCATGGTGCAGCACCGAGCCCAGAGACCTGGCACGGAGGTTAATAATGCGCTGAATAAATGAATGAAGGAATGAGCAAGTGCAGATTTACACAGAGCCTTCTACACGGCAGTGACCTTCATAACGCCGAACTGAGTCCAGACTCTCTTTATGTGATCTTCAGAAAAAGATGTCAATGTAAGTAAAAAATGCTTTCCTCAAAAACAAAAAAAAGGGCCAGTTTTTTGTTTTTTTTAAGACTCATTAGCCAGTATACATGTGTCTAGACATTTTTAGTTGATTCTGTCCTGGCATTCACAAGTGGGATTGCCCTCCAAGTGTGTGAAGAGCTTTGCTTACCTACTGCTATTTTCCAGCTCAAGGAGTCCAGCCCATCCCAGGTGCTCAATGTTTGTTGAATGAATAAATGAAGAACACAGAAATTGTAGGAAACTGCTTGACCTTGCTGAATGAAGAAGGGACATGTGTTGGAGAAAACCTCTTTCGAATACGTGCATTCTTCTTTAATCCTTCACTTGGCATCAGCAGAGACTCCACACCTTGTGTCTGTGTCCGTGCAAAGGCAGCTGAATGAGAGCCACCCCATGACGCCCCCCTGAGGCATGGTCCCCAGAGCTGAAGCCCAGAGGAGCCGGGTTAAGTGCTCTGCTTTGCCAGAAACAAGCATCTCTGTTAGCAAAGGGGACAGCTGTGGTTCTCAATCACCCCTCTCTTCCGAGGTACCTGCGGACCTTCTGTGTCATGGTAATGAATGATGCTGCATTATATCCTTTGCCTCTCTGTAGCTATTTTCACTTTCTTTTAATTTATCAGACTGCTGCAAGGCAGCTTATCCCACTTTCCATCATGGATAAATTATTTAGTGCTTGTATCTGCCCTATGCTGCCGTTTTTTTCTTAGAAGAATCAAAACATATTCCTAATCCTAGTCCCCAAAATGAAGCATCCGATGAAATTCAATAGCCATTTAAAGGAGAGCAGTATTAAGAAAAACTGTTAATTATGAGTTTAGTACTCACTGAGGAGTGTCTGTACTTTGCGGATGTTAATTTAGAGACAGTAGGACAAACTGGAAGCCAAAATCAAGATGCCTAAAGGAACAAAATGAAAAGAACCTATTTTAGAGCTAATTAAGATGAGTGGAAGATTTTTGTTCATGACATTTAACACAATTTATTCTATACATTCATTTTGTCAGTAAACAGCATTTAAGAAGATAGCCCTGGTATAAAATTTGGTTGCGATGGTTGTTGTACACCCAGAAATGTAATAAAATTCATTAAGTAATTTTAAAAAATAAAAAAATTTTTCAAAAAAGAAGATAGCCTTGGGAAAGAATGGTTGGGAATTTGGGGTTAGCAGATACAAACGATTACATATAAGATGGATAAACAGCAAGGTCCTACTGTATAGCACAGGGAACTACATTCAATATACTGTGATAAACTGTAATGGAAAAGACTATAAATAATAATTATATGTATAGATATATAACTGCATCACTTTGCTATACAGGAGAAATTAACACTATAAATTAATTACACTTCAAAAAATTTTAACAAATAAATAAGTTACCCTTATCCTTAATCCTATTATACTTTAAAATTTTGTTTTTAATCAACTACAATGGAAAAATAAAAATATAAAGTTTTTTAAAAGCTACAAAAAATTGTTTTTAAAAAGGTAAAGAGATTAATCCCTTGTTGGTAGCTTTGTTTGCAAATATTTTCTCCCACTCTGGGCTGTCATTTTATCTGTGGTTTTCTTTACTGTGCAGAAGCTTTTAAATTTAACTGGTCCCATTAATTTATTTTCATAACTCTGGAAGACAGATCCAAAAAGATATTGAGATATTGCTGCAATTTATGTCACAGAGTGTAATGCTTATGTTTTCCTCTAAGAGCTTTATAGTATCCACTCTTATATTTAGGTCTTTTTATATATATATATACGTAATGATTTTTATTTTTTCCATTTTGAGCTTATGTTTGTGTGTGGTGTTAGAGAACGTTCTAATTTCATTCTTTTACATGCAGCTGTCCAGTTTTTCCAGGGCCACTTATTGAAGAGATTATCTTTTCTCCATAGAATATTCTTGCCTCCCTTGTCCTATATTAACTGATCTTAGGTGCATGAATTTAATCTCTGGGCTTTTTATCCTGTTCCACTGATCCATATTTCTGTTTTTGTGCCAGTACCATACTGTTTTGATGGCTGTAGTTTTGTAGTATAGTCTGAAGTCAGGAATCCTGATTCCTTTAGCTCCGTTTTTCTTTCTCAGGATTGCTTTGGTTATTGAGGATCTCTTGTGCTTCCACACAGTTGAGGTGGGGAGCTGCAGCATGTGGAAGTTCCCAGGCCAGGGACTGAATCTGTGCCTCAGCAGAGACCCCAGCTGTTGCAGAGACAATGTCAGATCCTTTAACCCACTGCACCACAGCAGGAACTCCCATACAAATTTTAAAATAGGTAATATGATTGAGATTGCACTGAATCTATAGATTGCCTTGGTAGTATGGTCAATTCTGACAATACTGATTCTTCCAATCCAAGAACATGGTATACCTTTCCATATGTTTGTGTCATCTTTGATTTCTTTCATCAGCATCTTATTGTTTCAGAGTACAGGTCTTATGCATCCTTAGGTAGGTTTATTCCTAGGTATTTTATTCTTTTTGATGTGATGGTAAATGAGACTGTTTCAATAATTTCTCTTTCTGATCTTCTGGTTGTTTGTGTACAGAATGCAAGAGATTTCTGTGTATTAATTTTGTATCCTTACAACCTTACCAAATTCATTGATGAGCTCTAGTAGTTTTCTGGTAGTACCTTTAGGATTTTCTATGTATAGTATCATACTATCTGCAAACAATGACAGTTTTACTTCTTCTTTTCCAATTTAGATTTCTTTCCTTTTTCTTCTCTGATTCCCATGGCTAGGACTTCCAGAATTATGTTGAATAAAAGTGATGAGAGTGGACATCCTTATCTTGTTCCTGATCCTAGAGGAAATGCTTTCAGCTTTTCATTGAGTATTTGTAAATGAAGCAATCAACAAGGAATTAAACTCCATAATATACAAAAGAGCTCGTGCAGCTAAATATCAAAACAAACAAACAACACAAATAAAAAATGGGTAGGGAGTTCTCATTGTGGCACAGCAGAAATGAATCCAACTAGTATGCATGAGGATGTGGGTTTGATCCCTGGCCTTGCTCAGTAGGTTGGGGTTCCAGTGTTGCTATGAGCTATGGTGTAAGTTGCAGATGCGGCTCAGATCCCTTGTTGCTGTGGCTGTGGTGTAGGCTGGCAGCTACAGCTCCGATTCAACCTCTAGCCTGGGAACTTCCATATGTTGCAATGTGATCCTAAAAAAAAAAAAAAATGGGCAGAAAATCTAAATAAACATTTCTCCAAAGAAGACATACAGTTGGACAAAAAGCATGTAAACAGAGGTTAAACATCACTAATTATTAGAGAAATGCAAACCAAAACCTCACACCAGTCAGAATGACCATTATCAAAAAGCCTATAAACAATAAATACTGGAGAATATGTAGAGAAAAGGGAATCCTCCTGCACTGCTGGTAAGGATGTAAACTGGTACAACTACTATGGAGAAAAACATATGTCAGACAAAACTATACATCAAATAGAAACATGCACCACAATGTTCATTGCAACACTACTTCACAATAGCCAAGACATGGAAACATATATACAGTGGAATAGTACTCAGTCCTAAAAAATGAAATAATGCTATTTGTAGCAACATGGATGGACCTAGAGCTTATCACACTTAAGTGAAGTCAGAAAGAGAAAGATAAATGTCATATGATATCACTTACATGTGGAATCTAAAACAAGAGATACAAATAAACATATACAAAACAGAATTAGACCCACAGGTATTGAAAAGAAACTTATGGATGCCAGGGTGTAAAGGAGGGAAAGGATTAATTAGGGATTAACAGATACGCACAACTGTGTATAAAAGAGATAACCGGAGTTCCCTTCGTGGCTCAGTGGTTAACGAACCCGACTAGGAACCATGAGGTTGCGGGTTCGATCCCTGCCCTTGCTCAGTGGGTTAACGCTCCAGCGTTGCCGTGAGCTGTGGTGTAGGTTGCAGACGCGGCTCGGATCCCGCGTTGCTGTGGCTGCGGCATAGGCCAGTGGCTACAGCTCCGATTAGACCCCTAGCCTGGGAACCTCCACATGCCGCGGGTGTGGCCCTAAAATGACAAAATGCAAAAAAACAAAATAAAAAAATAAAAGAGATAACCAACAAGGACCCACTGTATAGCACAGGGAACTCTACTCAATACTCTGGAATAACCTATATGGGAAAGAATCTGAAAAAGACTGGACGTATGTGTGGTGTGTGTGCGTGTGTGTGTGTGTGTTACTATCATTTTGCTGTATACCTGAAACTAACACAACACTGTAAATCAACTTAATCCAATTTAAAAATTAAAAATAAATAGATAAAAGCAAAAGAGGGATAACGTAGAATTAAATAATAAACTAGGTTAAATGAAAGAGAAATGAACACTTGCCTGTGTGGAGAGGGGATGGGGAGTGGTAATCTGACATTTCTGCAATTTTCTAGGAGCAGTTTGAAAAGGGAGAGAGAAAAATCTAGACATTTTGCCCAATAATTGGCATCAAGAGAATTCGCCTGACTTCTTTGCAGACCAGCCTTACTTAAAAGCAGAGAGCTTGCTCAGCAGCCGGACTGCACTTCAGCCAATGCTGATTTATAAACTGACTTTATTTGAGGGAAGGGGGTGTGTTCATACTGATCAGTTGCACCATGAAATGAGGAATAAAGGGATAATCTTTAATTAAAATATGTACTTAAAAGAACAAGACTATTCTACTTCTACACCAAAGTAGAGATTTCTCAAGTCTCAGCTTCCTCTAAGTTTCACGGTGTTCCCATGATCCAGACGAGCCAAAGGCACAAATACACAACAGCGTTTTTATAAGCAGACCCTGCTGTTCTCGGTCCTCACAAAGGACCCAACAGAAGAAAACATACTCCTCTGAGATGGCAGAGAGTCAGCTCCAAGAGCCATGAAGCTCTAAACCCCATGAGGTTAATACCAATATCAGTTCTACACAGAAGAGAATAGTCAGGGAATGACTTAACAATAACAACATGCAAGTATTATGAAACGAAGCAAAATAACAAACATGAGGCGTGATTCTCACCTAAACAAGTACGTGATCTCCTGGCCTTTAACTGTATGTGGCCATGGCGGGGTGGGGTGGGGGATGTGTGGCCCAATCATTCATCATTTAGTGAGCCTTTTCTGCATGCCATGGACCCTTCCAGATGCTGGAGGTACCACCACAAAGAACAAGCCAGACAAGCCCGTCTTAGAACCTCTTAGACTTCCGTGAGGACACTTAATGATCAGCAAAACCTGCTTTGGGAAGCAGAGCGTCTGCACACCTGCAGACCCTCTTCACCCAGTTTTATTCTTCCTGACACACAGGGGCAGTGCAGATGCAGGCAGGCTGAGTGGGACAGTCAGAGGGGGGACAAGAGGCCCTGCCCCCTGCCAGAGCTCTTGGATCAATCCTGGTGCCCAGTCCATATTAGCTACCAAAACAGACCCGCATCCCCGCCTCTCAAGTCCAAGTTTAACTGCATGGTATCTGATGTAGGCCCTCTAAAACCAGCTCATGTGACCTGAAAGAGTTATCTGTACTTCTCAAAATGCAACCCACTATGAAGTAAACTCCTGAACAGAAGTAAAATTTGGAGAAAGTTACAGTGCCTCTGCATTTCCATCCTTGTCATCGCCAACAGTATTATTAAGATAAAGCACAAAGTTAATAATGTCAAACCAGCAGCCACTCACCATCTCCCTGTTGTGAAGTACCCTTTTTCCACTAACAATCACATTCAAACAAGCAATCTTGATGTCAGAAACTTCAGGGGTATTTTTTCCAGTGTATCCTTTTTAGAGCACTGCATTTATTTTCCAGTGTTTGCCCAATATTATAGGTTTTATATCCTTTTATAGGAATGCTTCTGGAATTAATGCAACTTTAGAGAGTAAGGGTTTTCATAAGACTTCAAATACTCTATAATTTACAGAACTCGAATATCATAATCAGAGTCACCATACTTATAGAGATATTTTATCAGTACAAAGCAGTTCCTTGTAAAAGGATATAATAGGAGGGGAAAAACAAAGAGGAAGAAGAAAAAAAACACTTCTTTAGCATTTGAGGTAAAACAGTAAAGCCACATTCATGATACATTTCAAATTTATCCTCTTAGGAGTTCCCTGGAGTGGCCTAGTGGGTGCGGATCCAGCATTGTCACTGCTGTGGTCTGGTTCAACCCTTGACCCAGGAACTTCCACATGCTGCAGGTATGAGCTAAAATAAAATAAAATAAAAACCAATACGATTTAAATAAAATACAACATTTATATCAAAGCATTTATCATCTTATATGGTTCAAAAGGTTCCAAGAAATTTCAAACATACAGAAGACAACCTTGTTGTCTGATGCACTGAAGAGCTGTAGACAAGTTCAGCAGGTCTGTCTGAACTGAACCCTTCGAGCAAGCTGCTCCTTCTGCTGCACAGCCATAGATGCTGCTTCTGTGCAGAAGAAAGATTCTCCAAGGTGTCTGATGCCCAGTTAGGCTCATGTGAGGTCCTCACTCCTGGCCCTGCAGGTAAATAATGGGAATCTATGGTCTGCAGTCTACACATGACAAATATACAGTTTAACTAACTGTACACAGAAGAGAATATTCAAATTATTTATGCTGCAATTCCAACGCACTAGCTGTGCTATGAAATAAATAAGGCACCCTCGGAGCTTCATTTTTCTTCCTAGAGCGAGTTCTTTGCTGTAACAATGTCTATTTTTTAAAAAACCAGCCTCACAAGTCTGGATGGTGCTCGCACTGTGCTGCCACAGCCCCCTCTTTGGGGGACATGGGCCACGAGCAGGATGACACGCTCCTGTTCTCCTGCAAGAGCTCAGAACGGCACTGGGGCCCGGAGAACTGGGTCTGTAGCAGTTCTGCTGGGCACTATGACTCACACCAAATCTGACCACCACGGATGGAGATTTGCTCATTAGTAAATGCATTATTTCAGAGAGTGTCACATTTTGGCAGCCAACAGGAGCAAGACTCCCAGGGCCAACCATGTGACGAGTGACAGGCTGGCCAGACAGGTATTACCACCTATTTCAGCACCATTCCCCAGCTGAGCTCCTTCGCCATCCTGTGTGGTCACTCAGGAGAGTATCACAATGAAGGCTTTGTGACCCAGCAGAGCCACTGGCTTTATCTTACACGTAAAAGATTCCATTTTAGCCAGTGGGGAAAAACATCCTTTTTTTCTTTTTTCTTTTTTGGCTCCAGGTTTTGCAATATCTTTAACGCAGCAAATGGCCACTTGGGTACTTGCAGGGCCAGAAGGCTTCTGAGGCATCGGGCCCCCAAGGAGGGAGAGGAAGGGGGGCTCAGCCTCCAGGGAACCCCTAATAAACCTTCCTGGTCCCAAATAAACATTCCTCATGTTCCTAGATCTTTATCTCTTGATTGTTTCTTTACTTTAGAACAGGTTGAGGGAGAAGGCTCGAAAGAAAAAGGAGACAAAATGGAACGCCTTTGGTGCGGCCACGGCAGGTGTTCTCCCTCAAACAGGGGTTGGCTTTATTCTCACAGCATTCTAGTAAGTTGTGACTCATTATGTATATTATATGACAATATATACATATAATCACCCAGAGTGTTGGTTCAGTGTAGATTTCTCAGCTCCACCCAAAAAAGAATTTGTCTGGGAAGAGAGCTCAGCAATTTTTTGTTTGTTTGCTTGTTTTTTTAGGGCCGCACCCGCGGCATATGGAGGGTCCCAGGCCAGGGGTCTAATCGGACCTGTAGCTGCTGGCCTACACCACAGTCACAGTAACGTAGGATCCGAGCCACCATCTGCGACCTACACCACAACTCACAGCAATACCAGATCCTTAACCCACCAAGCAAGGCCAGCGATCGAACCTGTAACCTCATGGTTCCTAGTCAGATTCGTTAACCACTGAGCCACGACGGAAACTCCAAGCTCAGCATTTTAATCGCCCTTCTCAAAGCTTCTCCAGGGACACGCCTGGGAAAACACTGAAGGAAATGGCCCTCGCACCATTCTCCCCATTATGGACAGCAAAATTTCAACTGTAATGAGCATTTTCATGTACTTATTTATAGTGAGCGCTGAATGGATTTTCTAACTCTGAATTTTCTAGAAACAGAAATACTGAGTGAAGAATCCTTGACCAACAACGGGGAGTAAACCACATGGATGCGGTTTGTTGACAAATCCTTTAACTTAAGCAAATACACACAACGTGAACCTAATGACAGGCCCTGCTGCAGTCCCGATAACGGTTCGTTCACATAAAGGACACGTGGCTGAAGCACCATCTGAGCCTGACCATATGCTTGTCCTCCTCTGGGCTTTTACTGGCCACTCCTCCTCGCTCTCCCACAGTGTGTACGTTCCACACCAGCTTTTCAAAACAGCCACTTCCTCAGAGCAGGCCTCCATCAGAATATGGAGAATTCGTATTCTCTTTGTTTCCAGTTATTTGAAGTTCCACTTAAAGTAAATCCTTCTTCAGCCGCCCACCTCCGCCCACTCCGGCTGTTGTCACACTTCCTAACTGGCTGGTTCGTGGGCTGGGAGGAGATCGATCTGAGAGAGGATCTGTGAGGCTCCACCGTGGACACTACGAAACACCCGTATTCACCGCAACTGCTGCGCACCTGCAAACGCAGGCCCTTTCCCTCTCGCACTCCCTCTCTTTCTGGAGCTCCATCTGCCCCTGCGATCCCTCTCTGGTTTTTACTAAGAGATAATTGACAGAAAACATTAGTTTCAGGTGAACAACATGATTATTCAGTGTCTGTGTACCGCTCCCTCCTTTCTGTAGACACTTATGCAACGTGAGCCCTGCCTGTGTTCAACGACAACTGTAGGAAGCTGGTCTGGGTAGGAAGAGGTGAAGACACCAGAAAGAACCCTTCGCTGCGAGACTTTATTCATCAAACATTCACCCTTGAATCTGGGAGGTTTTCTCTGAAACATGTGCAATTTTAAAAGGTAGCTTAGTATGGCAGAACTTTGCCTTTAATGATATGAACTTCTGGAAGTGGATTCTGAAATGACATAGTTAACACGGCACTGGAATTACCACAGAACAGGTAGTTTAATTTCAATCACGAAAATGAGCACCAACAATTCTAATCGTGTAATCAGACCTAGTTTGGCCCGGAAGTATTAACACAAATCCAGAGTGTTTGGGGTGCACTAAAACTTAAGGTACATTTAGCATCTGGAAAATTCTAAGATTGGCTCTTCATATTTCCCCTCAGTGAACATCAAAGGGCTTTATCAGCAAACATGCAGTTCAAATGTAAGTATTCCTAAGGTATCCAAGTAAAGATACATAGATGAACAAATAAAGAAAATAGCTTACACAGAAAATGTTTTCTGAGAAACAACACTATCTAAAACCTATGGACAGCTCTGTGTGTAACACACAGATACACATACTTGTGAAACCATGCAATCCTTCAAGCACGTGTACAGAATTCTACTTTAAAACAGTAGACCCTCTAGGTTCTAAACTAGTGGAGGAAAACCATGGTGTAGTCCACCCCAGAAGGATCGAAATGAACAGTGATTTTCTTGGTGCAGTGTCTGTGGGGCATAGGTCCAGGGGAAACCACTTATGTGGATGAAGGTCAAGGCCACATGACAGCTTCAGGAAGCTCTGCCTTCGTCACCAGCCTGAACCAATGTACACAAACACACAGACGCCTAAGCCTCACTGGACTGAGACCCACTTCACTCCCCAGAGGAGGTCAAGAATATTCCTTCGTAACACAAAGAAATAACCAATACAACTGTGGTTCCAAAGGTGTGTTTTTATCACTTTTTAAAATTTAAATAGTTATTTGTGATTTATCAAAGACTGGTCAGTTAAAACTGGTGAAAATATTACCGGAGATAGTAAACAGACATTTACACAGCTTAGTGAGCAGCAAAGACATAAACTAGAATCTCATCTACAAATAAAATCACCTACAAATACATGTTCCTCTGGTCCAGTTATCATTTTGATTTTTTTTTCTTTTACTTACAGTCCTACCAGACCACCTCATTTTTGTTCCAGTTGTTTTTCTGGAAACACGTGTTTCTGCAAAATATAACTGCTCGAATCATCTTCCACAACAACAAAAGAACCACTGATAAGGATTCACAGACTCTTGTTGCAAATGCAATTGCCAAGTCCCCAATAGTCCAGGCCCCCAGAAGGTAAGACACTCATTAATAGTAAATCTCACAAGAAAACCATTTAGTGTGCAGAAAACATGCCTGGGTTCACTCTGTTTCCAACTTAGATGTGGCAGACTTTTAACACAGCCAAGAAACGGTACAAGAAAAAAGACATTTCCAGATGATGTAAAATAAAACATTCACTAAATATAGACTGGATGGGAGAAGAAATGAGGGCAGAAACCAGATATATTTAGGAGTGGCCAATTTTCTTTCACCCGGGAAGAAAATCTGAATATTGAATATCTGACAAACAGCTTAGAGCAAATACAAACTACATCTTATCTTCTGAAAGAGCGTGCCAGGGTCCTGAAACAAACACTGGCAAATGTTCTCTTGTGTCGCTGGCAAGAGAAGAGGCCCACAGATAAGAGGATGATGTCACGGGTCAAAAGGGACCCACAGGACCCCATCAAAGTTGATCAACGCAGTCCCAGGCCATGCAACTTAGGGAAAAAAGAACACTGGAGTCAGGCTACTCAAGATCTAAGAGTTTAAGCGGATCAGGCGATTGCTTCGAACTGAGCTGTAGACAAAACTGGCATTCGATTGTTTTATTATTTGGCAAGTATATTATCACTGGCAGGCGTGTGTGTTTCCCCATCGCCCACCCTGGCCAAGAGCATACACCGCCCACTCCTGTAGAGTAGGGCATGGAGCCCGTGGCATGTTGTGCAATGCCCCTAAGGCACAGAATGCTTTCTGCCAGCATTGAGGCCAGGACCGCCAACCTCTCCTTACAAGTCTCATTCATAAACCACACGTGCGCCTTCTGCACACTTCACAGGGGCTCTGCCCGCCCACGAGCAGTCCGTGAACTTGTCTCTGAAACTGCACTGTGACCAGGATACGTGACGGATCCTGTGGATAAAGAACCCTGGCCTCAGAAATCTTACGCTTCAGCTGAAGGGCCAAACGTGTAAGAGACTATAGTTATAGCTAAACTAAAGGAGTGAATATAGTTTTTTAGAAAATGAAACCATAACCAAAATGTATGTTAAAAGGGTGTGATCCTCTTTCTTTTGTTTACATTACGTGTGTTCAAACTCATAGGAGGCAGGGACTTGTCCTGAATCAACAGGACTAAGCCTGATCACAGCCATATAACAGATACTATGATGGGGGGTTATTAGCAAGATGATTTGACATTAAATATTTTTAAAGAAAAAAAATCAACCATAATCTTATACTGTAACAACACATTTCCATTTTTGCCTAATACTTGCAGGTTATCTATAATCTGTACATTCACAGCGTACACATTTTAGTATGCCTTTTAGCATATCTTTTCATAGTATAAACACTGAACTTGTTTATTTCAATGCACATGTTATGTACATCCGTAATAAAAAAATGAGGATGATTTTCTCATTTCTAAGTGTTGCAGAGCAGTTTCCATCAAACTTCCTCAGCACTCGTGTCATCACCAACTACAACCACATGATATTCATTCCTAAATTCAAATCACTCGCTCCAGCAGAGTTACATCATTAGCTCATTTCTCAAGACCTGCATTTTCTTCAGTGTTAGATGCCGTCTAATTGCCAAAAGGAGACGATCTTGTTACAGAAGGACAACTGTTCAGAGGCACAAGCCCCACAGAAAGAGTCTGCACAGGGGCCACCACCGCCCTGGGAAGTCAGCCTGCTCCTCCTGCCCAGCCTCCTGCTTATTACACTTCTCTTAGCTCCTGACCAGCACTTACAGGAAAATTCTAAATGATAATGGTGAGAGTGAAAACTCTTTGTTATTCCTGATCTCTCACTGAAGGCATTTCAAAATTACGACAGGTTAGATATGTATTGATGCATGCCACAAGATTTCCTTCTACTGCTCTACTAACAATTTTTAATCAGAAATGTATTAGTGTATTTTCAAAACCCACTTGAGCATCTATGGAAAATTTCTGGTAATGTTTATCCTTAAAATATGAAATGGATGAATTACATTGATAGGTATTCAACAATTAAGCCTTCATTATACTTCTGGAAACAGCCCCACTTTTTCATACTGTCATTATTTTAATATATCTATATGTTTTATTTTTCCTGATATCTTGTCTGAATTTTAACAGCAATAATCATTTGGTAGAAATGCCCAATTTGCTGGAATATAATTGTTCCTAAGAGTCTGAAGTATTTCTGTGGTATCAATTGTAACATCTTCTCCTTTCTTTCTTTCTCTCTTTTTTATTTTTTGTCTTTTTAGGGCTGCACCCACAGCAAATGGAGGCTCCCAGGCTAGGGGTCAAATCAGAGCTGTAGTCGCCAGCCTACTCCACAGCCACAGCAACGCCAGATCCAAGCCTCATCTGTAACCTACAGCACAGGTCACAGCAATACCAGATCCTTAACTCACTGAGCAAGGCCAGGGATCGAAACTGCGTCTTCATGGATACTAGTCAGATTCGTTTTCCACTGAGCCATGACGGAAACACCTCTTCTCTTTTATTTCTAATTTTGAGTACTCTCTCTTGTTTTTCTTTATTAGTAAAATTAAATCCCTAGATCTTACATTACTCACAAAAACTAACTTGAAATGGATTTAAAGACTGAAATGCAAGATCTGACACCACAAACAAAGCTCTTAGAAGAAAACACAGGGAAAAGGCTCTTGACATTGGTCTTGGCAATAAATTTTAACTCTGACAACAAAAGCACAAACAACAAAAGCAAAAATAAATCAACCAGTGGGACCACCATTAAACTAAAAAGCTTCTGCACAACAAAAGAAATAATCAATAAAATGAAGCTACAGATAAGGCAACCTACAGGGAGAAATATTTGCAAACCATCTATCTGATAAGGGGTTAATATTCAAAACATGTAAGAAATTTACACAACTCAACAACAATAATAATGATAATACAATTTTTTAAACAGGCAGAGGACCTGGATAGACATATTTTTTTCCAAAGAGTACATATAGGAGGCAAACAGAGGTGCTGGATGTCACTCATCATCTGGGAAATGCAAACCAAACCGCAATGAGGTAGCACCTGACACTTCTTAGGATGGCCCTTATCACAAAGACCAACTGTATTAACTATAGTTAATAATACTGTACTGTATATGAGAAACTTGCTAAGATAGCAGATCTTAAATTCCCCACCACACACAAAAAATAAACTATATATGATGGATATGTTACCTGAACTTACTGTGGTAATCACTTCACAATATGCACCTGTATCAAATCATCATCTTGTATACCTTAAACTTATACAATGTTACATGTCAATTATATCTCAATAAAGTGGGAGAAAAAATCAGTATTTTAAAATTAAAAAAAATATGAATGCATAGTAATACAGTATCTATATCATAGGATTGAAATGAAGTTGTTGCTTTTCTTTTTTAAGGCCGCATTTGTGGCATATGGAAATTCCCAGGTTATAAGGCTAGGGGTCGAGTCAGAGCTGCAGATAAGGTCTACAGCATAGCCACTGCAACACTGGATCCAAGCCACATCTGCAACCTATGCAGCAGCTTGTGGCAATGCCAGATCCTTAACTCACTGAGTGAGGCCAGGGATTGAACCAGCATCCTCAGAGACACTATGCTGGGTTCTTAACCAGCTGGGTCAAAACTGGAACTCTGAAATGATGATTAAATGAGCAACTAAAGTATATTTTTCAAGTTAGTTCGCAACGAGTTAGTAATGATTGTTATTACTACTTTTATTACACAGAAACAATACATCTACCTAGCCTACAGAAGAGAACATCCAAAAAAATCCATTAGAAGAACGAAGTAAATTTGCTAGATGAAAAAATCAACACGCTAAAATCAATACCCATCACCAATAACCATTTGGAACACATCTTTATAAATAGCTCACTCGCAATTACAACAGTAATAATCCTGGGAATAAATCCCAAAAAAGCTAAGCAAGATCTTTATAGAAAAAAAGTTGACAACATCATGGAAGCACACAGAACTGGGTACAGATGCGTAACATACATGGGTACAAAGGCTCCATCATCACAAAGAAAGTTCTCAAATTAAGCTCTAAAATCAATGCGCTTCCGATCCCAAAATGGCACATGTCAGAGACTGGAGGGAAGAGATATCACCAGTAAAGGGCCTAAGTACCTAGATGTGATGACAGCGAAAGGAGGATGCTGTCACTACGCCTCTGCCCCACAATCCCCAGCTCCTCCCAGGCTCCATGGGCAAAGCGAAAATATGGAGGTATAGCCTCCAGGTGGAACCAAAGCTCTGTAACACAGCAGCCTCCTATCCACCCAGGATTCGTCCCAGAACCCAAAGTGGATGCCTGAAACCTCAGACAGTACCAAGCCCAGGGTCCACAGCTTTTCCTATAGCACTAACGGGCCAGTAGTGCATGCAGCGAGGAAGGGCTGCACAAAGGCACGACCCACACCCTGGCAGGGTGGGGCGAGATTTCATCACCCTTCTCGGAATGGCACAGTCTCAACCTTGCAAATTGTTTATTTCTGGAATTTTCCACTTAATATTTTCTGACCCAGGTTGAGCTCGGTAACTAAAACCTCAGAAAGCAAAACCCTGAGCAAGCCGGGCTCCTGCGGACGGCTGTAACGCAATCTGCCCAGAGGAGTAAGTTCCTGTCCGCTCTCCTCCATCCCAAGCTCCTTCTGCCTCTCCCACTGGCTAAGCTCAGCTGCTCTGCAGAAGACAAAAAAACCGAGAAACGGTCTGAAGAAACAGCCCAAGGATATCCATCACACAGAAAGTTTGATGGCACTTAACGGGCAGGCCCCAAAATACCATGGAAACGTTTATAAGAACAGCCAAGGCAATTTAAAAAAAAATAAATGTTATCAAAACAGGTTCCTTTACCTGCCACGCAGCAAAGTTTGCAGCCAAGAATGAGTTTATTCACGAGTCGGCCGACGGAGGAGACGGGAGAACAAGCCTCAGATCCGCCTCCCCAAAGGCGAGCGTGTTGACGGCATAAAGCGCTCAGGTGCGGGGAGCGTGGAAAAGGTCGCGGGAGACAAGAACAGGTGCGGTAACTGCCCTTCTGTACAAACAGAACCACCGTGTCTCCAAGGTGCGCATGCTCAGCGTCAGACGCTCTGGGGGGTGGGGTTTCAGGCCCTCTGACGTCAAAAGGTCACTGAATACTCGCGCAGGTCCAGTTGGAAGGTCAGTGGTCTTAATAGGTCTTAGGTGGCTCCAACTCCAAGTAGACTCCGGACTCCAAGTTCTTTAAAAACACCTTGGGCAAACATCTTTTTGTTTAGGCTGCATGACACGTGAAGGACATGCATGTTTTTCGTAAAAAATTAAAGAGAGCCTGGTCAGTGAAGGCGGGTATCAGTTCATTCTTTATTCGTGGCTGATTGATAACTACCCTCAGTGTCGTGAGGAGGGGAGCTCTTCCTAGGAGATATAAAGACTGCCCATGATGTTTAAAGGATTAAAGATCAAGTACTGAGTTGGCACAGGACTAGGCAAACAAATCAATGGAACAGAAGAGACTCCGGAACAAACCCCTAACATACGCCAGCATCGGCCTTACAAATAAATGGGAAAATCTAAAACGAACACTTGGTTAGGCACACAGGTAAGGGGCTTGGAGGGGACGGCGGGGGGGGGTGGGGGTGTACTTCAAAATAACCACAAAAATAAATTCCAACTTCCATCTCTGCCTGAGACTATAGTGCAAAACATAGTTAAAGCTTCAGTAGGAAACTAGGCTATCTTTAGAATCCCTAAGAAAAGAATATTCGAACAAATAAACCCAAAATCCATTAAAGGAAATGAATGATAAAAATAAGAGTAATAAAATTTCAAAATCTCTATGCAATAACATCGTAATACAATTTTTAAAGGGCAGCAAGAAAACATTTTCAATGCTTATAAATGATAAAAAGTTAGTACTCAAAATACACAAAATTTAAACATCCAAACTGAGGGAGGAAAAAAGAGCAAAGTATTTAAAAGACAACTTACAGAAGAGAATTGAAAAGCCCTTAAAAATATAAAAAAGCGCTCAACAGTACAAACCAGATAAAGAAAATAAAATAGTGAGCTATTTAAACATATACATGCAGAAAGTACCTGATAACACTCCATACTTTGTGGAAAGCTCATGACTGGCGCAACCACTATGCAGAGCGATTTTGTAATGTCTGTAAGGACAGACAGGTCTACAATGATTACTGAAAACAGAAATTGCCCTCTCAACACAGTGATCACACCTTCACAACCTTACTACACATTTCAGTATATGTAATTGATGTATAGCATTACATTTTTGTAAAGTTTAAAACATTTTAATTATCTTTTACAACCATCTTTTTCACTCAAGCTAAATTTTACAGATAGATCTACATTGACACAAAAATTTTTAGTTAATTCATTTTAACTTCTATACAGTATTCAGTTGCACCAAGATGCCATAATTGATTTTAGAATTTTTAAATTAATACAAATGATACTCCCATAAAAATCATGTCTTCGTGCCCATATGCAAGAGTTTTTCTAAAGATTAAATTACTGAACACATCCAGAAATGTAATACTATCCAGTGGGAAGGCTATACTGACATGAAAAAGATATCTAAGAGATATGATAAAAAGGCACAGCACAAAACATGTTTATTAAAATGTCTATGTTTTACTATATCTAAGCGTAAATATATACGATATATATGGCATAGAATGTCTATATTTTGAGTACCTGTTATGAAGAAAGTCAGTACTTTGGAGTTTAGGGGGAACTAAAGAGGGACTTTCATTTTTCACTGAAATATTTCCATATTATTTACATTTTTTACAACAAATGTGTTTTACCTTTTAGTATTATAGGTATACAAAAACACTGAACACATTTGTTCTTTTCTTTTGCATTGTGTTATAATCCTACTATGATATAGTAAAAAATACCCTTTGATAGCAGTTTTAATGTTTATGTTGTATATGATTACAAACTAATAATTAAGCAAATAATTCATTTTTCAAATAAAGTTTTCTTCGTATTGCTATTATCAAAGTGACATTCTCAAACCAATGAAAATTTTAGTTTAGTAGGTGCAGACTCTCACATTTAGAATGGATAAGCAATGAGGTCCTACTGTACAGCACAGGGAACTATATCCAGTCTCTTGTGATGGAACATAATGGAAGATAATATGAGAAAAATTATATATATATATATATATATATATATATATATGAATAACTGGGTCACTATGCTGTACAGCAGAAATTGACAGAACATTGTAAATCAACTATAATAAAAGTTTAATTTTAAAAATAAAGAGAAAAAGGAAAAGCACTCATGGTAAACTGATACCAATTATTATATTCAATAATATAATACATTATGTACATATTATAATAAAACGTATATATTGTATTATATACAGTTCATGCATGCATGCATTCATTCATTTGGAGGCCGTGGTGGTGACTGTTGCCAACTTCCCTAGTTTCTCATTCAACTAAGTCTTCAAATTTTATCCATACCTAAAAACTACTAAGACAACTCAAAGATTAAAATATACAAATAGATTGTATTTTTTAAAAAATACACATATATGCCTGAGAGTTTAGAGTATATAATACTAGCTTTAATAACAGTGTGAACTACTTGCGTTAAATACCTACGATTTATCGGGAAATTTACTTACTACAACCCTAGTAGGAAGGTGCTATTACCCATGCTTTGCAGATAAGGAAGCCAACATTCAACGCAATTTGATTAGCGGCAAATTGCCGCTCACTCACCAGTGAGTGGGGATTTCAGTACAACTTAGAGTCTGTTTTTCCCAACTCCCACGCTTTACTGTTCCTCTAATAGAGAAGCCCAAGTCTTTCTGTTCAAAGCCAATTTTCAAAGTTCCTATATACAGCAAACACTTCCCTAGATATAATAACTTAAGTATAGTTATTTTTAACTCATTCAGGAAGAACGAACGTAAAAGCATTCCATCTCCCAAAGCACAGACACCCCCAGCACCCACACGGTAAAGCGGGCATGACCATGTCAACCACAGCCAGTGGGGGAGTCTGCGCCCACAAGGGACTGTGGGGCTCTGAGTGCAGGGTCTGTAACCCACCATAAAAAAGGTAGGCAAAAGATGTGGATAACTCTTTGCTCTTCATTAAAACCCTAAAAGTAAAACTTGGCGATATTAAATTGTTCTCTTTTTTATTAAGACAAATTAGTGAGGATAACCAACGATATCCTTAAAACAAGTTATCTGAAACATTTATTCTTGGATCCCAGTAAGAAAAAGACAAACACGTTATCTCTTTTTCTGTGAGCAAGTACATTATTCAAAGAAAATTCTGCAGTAGATGAATCGCCATAGAGTGTAACTCAGCGTGAAAGAGAAGAGCCCTTTCACATCATTTTTCTCTATAATAAATACTTTTATCATAATATATATATATATATACACATGCAGAAAGTATTAAAAAAATAATACCCACACAAGAACTATTCAAATTTAACATAGGTTATCACTTTGAAGTTTGGCTTCAGATATTCATACTCATTTTTTCCACTCAAAAAGTATTTATTTTCATTTTTATTATGAAAATAAATCATACTTATGAAAAAGTATTTGGAAAATTGAAAAGTAGGTTAAGAAAAACTATCCATGCTCCTATAACTATTACTAATATTTTGAAATTCTTTTATTATTTAAAGAAAAACATTACTGTATTAGACCTCAAATACTGAGATCCATTTACATGTCCCCAAAATATATTTTGGGGCTTTTGGGCCTACTGGGCAATATGTGATGAAAATATTTAATACCTTTTGCATAATTGTTTTAAGTTTTATTGAAATATTTTGCTTAGTTTTTAACAATTTCTACAACATGACAACTATGGTCCATCCCAGTAACAAAAGTCCATGAAAACAGTGTCTATTATCACTGCTTTTAAGACTGTTATCTTACTTTTGGTCTACAAAAAATAGGAAGGCAATTTTTCTAAGTCTGTTTTTCTGAGTCTAGGGTTGGTTTTCCTCTGTCATTAACATCAAAAGCAACAATCAAAAAGTCTCAGGCTTCACCTTGAATGCTTTTTATTCAATATCTTAATAACCTTTTATTCAATGCCTTATAACTTGCCCAATTAGCTCCGCATTTCTGCCTAATTCTCTGTCACTGTTCATGGCACAAATCTGTCTTTCATGTTGTACTTGCTAAATCAACTTATTTATCCATTTATCAAATTTTTAAAAATCAGGCATTCTCACGGGATTAAGAGATTTCATAAAAGATTAAGTTTAGAAGTAACCCATAAAAATAAATGAGGTTCTCTCATCAAAAATGGGAGAATGACTAGCAAGAGCTATTATATACAATATGCTAGACCTTAAAGGATTATTCCATGCTGTGTTTGGACCATAACTTTGGTTTCCATTAAGGCAAAATTGCTAAGAAATACCAAAGGAAACATAGCTCTGAGTGGAAATAGTCTGTCTCTAGTTCCTTGATTTTCAAATCCAAGAGAAATTAGCAGAACCAGAATGCAAACTTGTGTGAGTACATAGGCAATTTAACTGTAGTAAAACCTAAGTGCAGGAGCTGACCTGGGACTGAGCAATGAAATAAGGCCAGGCACCAAGCTTCAGCGCTGTCTTCACAGACCCCTCTGTGTGACACTATTCAAATCAATCCCATGGAAAACTTCAAAGTATTCATTGAAATACCTTTTTTTTTTGTCTTTTTAGGACCGCACCCACCGCATATGGAAGTTCCCAGGCTAGGGGTCCAAGTGGAGCTGTAGCTACCAGTGTACACCACAATCACAGCAACCCAGATATGAGCCGCATCTGCAACCTACACCACAGCTCACGGCAACGCCAGATCCTTAACCCACTGAGCAATGCCGGGGATCGAACCTGCATCCTCATGGATACTAGCTGGGTTCTTAACCCACTGAACCACAACGAGAACTCCCTCACTGAAATACTCTTAAAAGAGAAAAGTCTACATAAAATTTTACCACCCTCAAAATGAACAGATAATTAGTAGAAATATATAAATTATATTGCAATATAAGAATATTTAGATATATAGAACATAAAAGCCTTTTATATGGTTTTTAAGATATCAGAAACTAGACAGATAAACTGAGGAACAACTCTATAGTTCACTCAGAATGATCAATTTTTACAGTTCTCACATTTTTCAAATTTTCATACCTTCTAATATTTCTTAGTCTACTTATACTATACAGTGCTCTCCTCCGATACTTCAAATATTTTTTTTGCTAATATTTCATCTCATTTATTTGTGAGGCCTCTCTTTACTGCCACCAGCACACACACACGCACATACACATACACTTAATCCTCTAATATTTGAAACATCCTTTGACAGACCCTCCTGTTTCACCTCCTCAGCCCACATCGGCTCCCTCCTTCAGGCTTCCTGCTACGCCTTCAAAATCATCAAACCTTCTCACCAACAGCCCGTTCATCCCTCTTCCCTCTCCTGCTGATTACGCCCTTCTCACCTATATGCTGTCAGCTCAAGTGTGCCCTCCTCAAGAGGGCTTGCTGTAACCGAGCAGAGCCCCATGCATCTCCAGGTACAAAAGACTTTCTGTGTCCCACATTTGTTTTTAAGAAATGAGCCTCATTTAGTCTCCGTGGCCTGAATAAATTACCACATGATGCATTACCCCTTCTCATCACTTTTCCCATGCATTTCCTCAGACACCTATGCACGACTGGTTCCCCTTGACACCAACCTGGGTACAGCTCAGTTCCAGCTTCTTTCTGGGCATCCAGGATATACTTGTGCCCCTAAAAGGAGAGCACTTGGCCCTGACCTGAGCCACTCAACAGCCTCCCTTGGGAGGGAAGCCAGCAGATTCTGAGCAGTGAGGTAGACCCAGAAGCATCTGCCACAAATTACATTTGCAGCATCTCCTCACTTCATCCCAGCTATTGTAACCAAGCAGCTCCCTGTGGGGCTCCTGGGCTCAAAAAGCTGTCTGTGTCCCCCCACTTCTCGTTTTTAAGAAATAGGCCTCATTCAGCCTCCATGGCTGTCCCAGAGTTCCAAGGGGTAGGTTCAGACAGTTGCTGATCAGGGAAGGGAGGGGATGCAGAGACCAGGGAGAAACCGTCAAACAACAATAATACTGCCTTGGGGCAGGGTCCTGATTCCCCTTCACAGGATGGGCAGAATGATGTAGGCATCTTGAACACCTAAGGGAAAAGTTATATTCCTTATGTTTCTCTTAGAAATGAATACTTTGAACAGCCTGGAGTTCTCCTTTGTGCTTCTCCCTGGCTTAACTGCACCCTAAACATAATCACCCGTAAGCTAAAGATTAGGCATCCTGAGCACAACTGACTGTGGGTTAAAGTATATTAACACATGATGTTTTTCCAGAACTTTCTTAGTTTATTCTAATCTCTGATCAATATGCCCTTTTTGCAAGTGCTGTTATTATAAGCAATAACCCAGAAGACACCATCATGATCACATTGAGATCTCCTGACATCAGTTTCAATGACTAAGATTCTCCCAAAGAAAGAAGAATGCATGTTTGCTCCAATCCTGATTCTTATCTGAAACTCTGTTTTTCTCCTTTTAGACTATAAAACTCCCGGCAATCCTTCCCCAAAGGAGGGCACAGTCTTTAAGGCACTAGCCTGCTGTGGCCTCCTTTGCCTGGCAAAGCAATAAAAGCTATTTTTTTTCCTCCTTCCCCTAAAACTCTGTCTCTGCGTTTCTATTCGGGACGGATGGACAGAGGCCAAGTTTCCAAAACATTGCCCAGGCCTCCTCCACAATAGTTGAACTAAGTCAAAGTTCTCTGTCACAGGTTTTCTCATTGGTGGGACCCGTCCTACAGGGCACTCACTCTTGAAAATATGCACCTTCCCAGGTGTTTAATTAATTTCACAAAATAAAACTCTCCAAAGAGGCAGCAATCATGCCACATTTTTAAATCATTATATCACCAGGGCCTTGCTGAGTATGGGCTGGAGAGTGAATCACCAGTTAAAAACGTATTAAAGGGAAGTAAAAAGAATGGAGGGAGGGAATTAATTACTTTTTTCTTTTTTGTTCATTTCATCAAGTGAAGACAAGCTAACTTACCACTTACTGTAGGCCAAGTTTCTTTCAAAAGCAGTCTTTGAAATTCAGACTTACCTGTAAAGAGTAGAAGGTGATCCTGAAGAATAAGGAAGAAGCAGCAGGTAAAGCGAAGCAGGCAAAGAACAGAAGCCAGTACAGGTGTGTGAAGTGGAGTCATGACCATGGCCCACGGAGGCTCCACCCACCCACCCACCCACCCATCTGGGACCGGCTGAAGCCCCAGAGAAAGCCTCTCAGACCTTCCCATCATCCTCACCCCATCCCCACTTTGGACTGCATTTCCAGACACGGAGGGAGAAGTAAACCACAGAGCAGAAAGTAAAGACACTCAGCATGAGCTCAAGGTGAGAAGTCACTGCCTTCCCTGCAGAGTCAGAAGTGGGTCTGTAAGGACATCGGGCCAGCCCAAGAAGCATGTGCTATGCCCTGACAATCAAGGTGCTGCTCATCAGAGAGTCAGTCCCAAACAGTGAGCCAGCAACTCCATGGTAGCATACTTAACCTCACCCATACCAAGCAGCACTGACTTTATGATGGACCTCAGGACACTGAAGGGAAGGTGGCCAAGGAGCTCATTGTGAGCATTCTCCAACCTCCACCTGATTGTGTCCCAAAACATCAGTGGTTTCCTGCACATATTACCTGGAATGTACAATCATTTGGAAATAGCATCACATAGTTTAGTTCACCTTGAGTATCCATCCATCCCTAGACAGATTCAACAAAGCTTTTAGGTTAATCTACAGAAGTATAGTCAATTTAGGTCATGCTTTAAGTACATTGTTAAAGACATTATTTCCCAAACAACGGACCACCATTTGTAACATTTCTTCTAAGGAAATATATTCTGAGTTTGATATATTAATATATATTAAATACATTCTAAGAAATAAGAATATATAATATATTCTAAGAAAAAAGTCAATACTATTAACCTTTTAACTCTATTATATGCAAATAACAAGATATCAGTCTGTATCTTCACTTTCCAGAGTATCAGTCTGAAAAAACAAAGGACAGTTGTTCCTAAGAAGAGGGATGCTCTAGAGTTCCCACATTAGTAACTCCTTATATGTAGAATGTATTTGTAAGTTAGGATGATTTCTAAATCATGGGATGCTTCAGTTCAGAAAGGAGTGTTGTGTGTGTGTGTGTGTGTGTGTGTGTGTGCGCGCGCGCGCGCGCATGTACCACTCCTAAGAGAAAGAAAAGGTTCACTAATTTATTGTGTTTGCTTACCATGAATTTAAATTTACTAACTATTTGAATTGTTAGGTTTCATTGTTGCTAAGTTCTACCTTGAAAAGGAAATAGACAAGCTGTTTCCAAATCATAGTGTACATAATCAAACTAGTTGGTAGAATCTGACCTCTTTTTATAACAACACTTTTTTTAAAATCAAATGGCTTCAAAGTTAGCTATATTGCCTAGGAGCCTGTATGCTGAGGTTACTGAAACGTAACTCCAGCTTTGTCACCAAGTAATGATCTTGCATCTCTATACATCTATTTTTATAATCAGTGAAATCGTGACCCACTTCAGCTGACAATTATGGTGCAGTAACTCACGGTAACCAACATCACCACCTGGGGCAACTAAGAAAACCAGACAAAAGAAAAAAGTTCTGTTAAAAACTATTGAAAAGCTTCTGAAGAAGCTAAATCTAGGAGCTTCAAGACTCCAGATGAGGGATGCATTGAAGTGGTAAACTGAATTGTTGAGGGTGCTTTTCTCCCCTGGATTGGAGAATGGGCCCATTTGCCAATCGAAACACACAGCAAGAAGCTGAGGATATGGGCTTTGCCTAAGCAAAGGATGACTGATGTGGGACAGAGAAATTTGTCAGAAAAAGATAAAAGTTTATATTAGATATAGGAGAGGCTGAGATCCCAGTGAGAAATAAATGATAAAGCAACAAGCTGACACATGTCTGGCTTATGCACAAATGTTTGTATATATGATGTTGCACCTACGACTGGAAGCTAAGACACTAAGAAGAAAGCTTCTGCAAGGAAGAGCAGGATTCCCTGGAGTCTTGCCCTGACTAACTGTGTGCAGTACTTGTGAATGCAGTGGAAGGCTCTAGATGTCTACATCTTGGCAGCTGGGTACCCCTGCAGGGGATGAGGTCCTTTAGCACTGGAGGCAGCTCAGTCACCAGGTGGATTACAATGACTATCCAACTCTCCCTCATATCTGCTTAGCAGAAGAAATGCTGACAACTCTTTGGTCTTGGATGAATTTTCAGGAGCCTCTACAATTTTTATACACAATTACTAAAATCAAGAATAAAGAGAGACACTGAAAAGAAACTCACAGAAATCCAGTAATTGGCAGTAACAGAAAAAAAACTTTAAAATAATTTTGATTAGCATGTACAAAGTAATAGGAAAATATGGAAGAAATAAATTGTATCCATAAAAAAATATGATGCACAATTGAAAGCTGAAAAAATCCAGTAATTAGAGTGATAACCCAAAGATGAGCCTAATAGCATAATAGCATAGGACAAGATTAGTAAACTGCAAGAAAAGGTCCAAATAAGCACAAAGGGAAATAAAGAATAGAAAGGAGTGAGGTAAGTATTAGAGTCATACTTGGCACAGTGAAACCATGAATTAAACATATAACTGAGGTCTTAGAAAAAAAAAAAATTTGAGTAGTGTATCAAGAATTCGCCATGAATTTCAAGTGATGAAAGACATCAATCCACAAATTCAAGAAGCTCTGCAAAATCCCAGGAAGATAAAAGTCATACCCAGAAACATCACTGTAAAAGTGAAAATTTAAAAAAAAAAAGACAAATGAGAGTTGTAAAATCAACAAGAGGCAAAGACACATTATCTTTAAAGGAATAATGAGAAGATTGACAGGTCTGATGGAAGCCAGATTCAAAAGAAAACAAGATGTAGTGTTGAAAAAGAAAACCTGCCAATTAAAAATTTTAAACCCAGCTTAAATATTCTTTAAAAATCAAGGTGATATACAAATATTTTCAGCAGCCACGTGGACAGACCTAAAGATTATCATACTAAGTGAAGTAAGCCAGACAAAGGAAGACACATATCATATAGTATCACTCATAAGTGTAATCTAAAAAAAAAAAATTATACAAATGAACTTACGTATAAGACAGAAACAAACTCATAAATTTTGAAATCAAACTTATGGTTACCAAAGGGGAAGCCATGGTGGGGAGGGGTATATTAGGACAGTGGGATTAACATACAAACTCACTAGTATATATAAAATAGATAATTAACAAGAACCTATTGTACAACACAGAGAGGGCTACTCGGTATTCTGTAATAACCTACATGTGAAAAAAGAATGGATATATGTATATGTATAACTGAATCACTTTGCTGTACGTGTAAAACTAAGACAACACTGTAAATTAACTATATTCCCATAAAATGTTTTTAAAAACAGATTTCAGATACATAAAATGTTGGAGAATTTGTTGCCAGGAAAGTTGCAATAAAAAAGAAAGTTATAATAAATGGCCAAGTATGCCACCTATTAAAAACATCAAATGTGTAAAACAGAAATCACATACCAAATTCACCTTTATATCAATATATTTCTTTAACCAAAAATACCTAAAGTTTCAAAGTTAACTAGTAAATAATATTTGTCAGATAATTTTTCAATTTTTAAAATCGTTTTTGCACATTAGCTCATTTACTATATATACACCACTCCCTGTGTGCATACAGTAAGGCAGGGCAGGTCCTATCACCTTTATTTTATGTAAAATGAAACTGTCTTTCAAGTGGTTCAGAGATTGGTCCTCAATTACATGACAGAGTCAGATCTAGAACACATATTTTCTACCCAGTAATCAACATTCTGACACTAGGATGTAAGAAATCACAGTATCAAATGGGTCCAATATATAACAAAGGGCTAATTTTGGCTTCCAGGGATTTTTTTTCCTCTCAGTTTTTAAAAATTTTATTTGAAACTCCATAAACAAAATTATCTTCACCCTACAAATATGATATCATCGCACTCCTGAATATTTTCAACAATTCCATAATTTTTGGCTTTCATGCTGAAATTATAATTCCGGAAAAAGCTGAAATGCCAAAAAGCTTTTACTGACCAATTTCGATATCCAAGGCCTACAAAAAGGTTAAAACCATGATGTTTTGTGATCCATTAAGCATGCTTAGCTAGAATTTGAATGACACCACCGAAAAGATCATAAAGCAAACTTCCTGTTGGGCTCATGATATAATTTTGCCTCAAGGAAGGTGAAGAGAGTTTTACTGTGTTACAGAAATCCTATATTATCTGTTCAAATCAGACAACTGAAACAATAAAAGTCAAGAGTCCACCAAATAATATAAACTGATTCCTCACACATAATCTTTCCTTCGAAGTCTTCCAGTCCTGACAGAGTGCTCTTTTCCATGACCTTGAATCATCGTTACTGCCTACTAGAGCTGTGTTACTGCCTTACAGAGCCTCCTCCTCTTCCTCTCATCTTTCCCAGTTCAGGGTCCTTGTGAACACAGTAGCCAAACCACCCAAAAAATACATAAAAAAAAAAAGAAGTTGGGAGACTTCATATGTTTTTTAAAATAATATTGTACTGCCCATCAAATCTATCAAATGATATATATTTACAAGATGCTTACACTTTGTGAGGACTTTCCCCACATATTCTAGTGTAGGTGTATGGACAGTGACGTATCAGAACATTTTTGACCTTTGTGGATAAATATTTTTGAGATAAAACATTTCAGTCATGAAATACAAACTGTTATCCTTAGTGCACATTTGCACTTACCATATATAAAGAGGATAAAACGTCTTATTGTCAAAGAAAATATCATTTGCCAGAAACCATTAGCCCAGTACCATATATCTCCTGCTGACCACTGCTGGCTGACAGTCAGATCCAAATGATACACATTCCATGTAAATGTATATTAGTACATCCCATATACCCCATCCTGCATGCACATCAGTATGTTCAGTGGGCTGGTTTCAAAGAGAGCTTGGTGTTACAGTATTTAAGGAACGCAGCCAATGGGAGCAACAGGCTCCCTTCGTGTAAAGCTCCTTAAGATTCACTTTAAAGAGATGAGTACAATCAAGTTAGAAAGAAATAAAACTTTTGAAGACATGAGTGGAGCCCTTTGTAGTAAGAATCCGGAAACAACTAATGAAGGAAAAATAATTTCTGAATCATAGAGAAAATGTTGCTGCCAAGCCTAGAAATCCTGGATAGAGACTGGCTCTCTTCCACTATGTCACTGGTCTCTCAACATAACGTAATCAAACATTTAATCATGGCCTTCCCAGGAGAGACAAGCATGTAAAAGCTACAACAGGCAAAACCGATGTGACATCCTCTCACACCAATCCTGGTCCCCCAGTTTCCATTTAGTAAAAGTTCCCTCTATTGCTTTACGCTTTTTCACTTCCACCTCATTTCTTACTCTAAAAATTTTCTATCATGCCTGTTTTGAAAAGATCTCAGGTTTATCAGAAGAGCAATCACTGAGCAAGAACATTTACTTTGATATTCTGGCTTAGAAAATCTGACTCTGGAACACCTGCCTTCAAATAAAAAGAAACATCGTGAAGGAAAACCAGCAGATCGTTGTAATAAAAAGAAAACAAACTGACTTTCCGAATTAGAGCTGTGATTACTTTCTTATACCTTAGAAATTCCAGAACTTCTAGAATATCTAGAATACCCTAGATATTCCAGCATTATGTTAAATGCTAGAATATCAAATTTGTATATGAAGAATCTCAATAGCATTCAGAGATCATCTATTGTACACTAAATTCATGGATATGAAATAGCTCAAATATTTTAGATGGCAAGGTCAGTAGATGAAACTTCAAAATAAAAACAAAGTAACTGAACCCCAAAGTATCAAACTTTCACTTTCTTCCACCTTCTTCACAAAGTGTTTCTTTTGGAAATAAGCTGACCTTAAAATCAAACATTCCAATAGGTATCGCTCCTTCTCTGCGATGTGAAAACAGGACTCTTCCCAAAAAGAAGGAATTCAAGGGTAAACCGTGCGTGAAACCCGCGGGCAGCTGGGAGGCGTGGGGGCGGACACCGTGGTTTCCAGCTCTGACACGCAACTCAACTCTAAACTAGGGGACCTGGGCCGGTCCCCAGCCCAGGAAGCTCCGTAATAGAGTAGATTCCCATCTCAAAAATACTTAGCAAGCAAACCTCCGCCGGAGCTACCGAGTAACAAAAAGGATTGCCAGGAAGACCTGTATCTCCCTAGCTCTGTACAGGACGCTCCTCTAAGTCATCCACCTGCCACCAAAAAGAAGAGCGTTTTGTAAATCAGGGGAAAGAGCTAGAGCGAGTCTCGCTAAGTTAGCTCTTTAACCACTCGGGGACAGAACTTGGGCGTCTTCCTGCCTCGACTGGCCACTTCCCTTCCTGGAGCTTAAGAAGCTCACTCTGCACCAGGACAACTGTGACACTCACGCGGCGGTGCAAGACCCTTCCGGCGTCTCAGTCCCGCGCTCGGCAGGAGCGCGATGACATCTCCGCCAGGCGGGCGGCGCCGGACCGGATCCCCATGACAGTCACCGAGAGCCCGAAACAAAGGCTGTGTGCCCTCCCCGGGAATCGGTGTCCGAGCCCCTCCCGCCCACACTGAGCCTAGTAAGGGGCTGCCAGTGATCCCGCGTTGTCCGAGGGGCGCGGTCGGCTACTAGCGCGAAGCTGGTGTCAGCAGCTGGCGCGCACCGGGGACCCACCAGAAACGGCGGGCGGGCAGACGGGGGTAATCGCCCAGGCAGCCTTCAGGGGCTGGGTCCCAGTACCCCAGCGAACGCCAGCCCCGTGCGCTGACCTCTCAGGCGCCCGCACGGCTGCCTGAGCTCCCCGGCTGGCGCCACGCCAAGCCCCGCTCGGGTTGGGGACCCAGGCGCCCGGGACGGCGGGCGGAGGACTGCGGGCTGGCAGCTGCTCTGCCTGCTGGATCTTCGCTGTCACTCACCGGCGGGCAACCAAGCCGCTCAGGCGGCCGCCGGGCTGCGCGCAGCCCGCATCCCGGGGTGCAGGCATCCTCCCATCCTTTGTCAGCGGCGGACGGAACACTCCTCCCCGGCTGGCGGACGAACCGCCGGCGGCAGGCAGCCGCTCCGGCTCTGCTTCGCAGCCTCTCCCCTCCTTTCCCCTCCCCTTCGCCCCCACCCCCACCCCCCGCCCCCGGCAGAGCCGGCACTCACTCGCTCCCATGATGTCATCCGGTGGAAATCTGCCATGCTCCGAGACTCTAGCGCCCGGTGCGCACGCGGCCACGCAGCGCCGGCGGAGGCGGCGCGGCGCCCGCGGCGCAGCGGAGCCCTCCCGGCCGCGATCGCCGGACTTGAGGATGGCACCGGGAGCGTGGGGAGGAATGTTCTTCCGAAAGGTGGCTCGCAGAGTGTGTGCAGTGGGATGGGGGCAGAGCCCAGGACAAAACGTGCGGGTGCTGCTGCAAAGACTCGGGTTTAGACTGACCGCAGATGTATAGGGCGAGCGAAAGTTTTTTTGGTTTCTCAGCAGCTCCGGTGGCCCAGCTCGCTGAGGGACACCTGTGTTGCAGCCAGGAGAACAACAAGAACCCGGGAGACTCCAGAGCCAGAGAGAGCCTCAGTGAGAAAGTTTAAGATGTCTGGCTGGCGGTAGCCTAGTGAGGAACAGCTAAAAGGATGAAGAAAGGGTGTACTGTCTGTGGGAGAAAGAATTCGAAACAAAGCATCAGCAAACCAGGGAGCCTCCATGACCCAGGAAACTGTTGAAAAGACCGCAGCTCCCAAAAGAGAAGCCAGTAGCAGAATTTCACCCTCCGTCTTAGCTTCTTCCTCTTTTCCTATAGTATTGGACATTCTAAAGATGACTTATCCTGGCTGAAAAAACCGTTTAAATGTCAAGAGGTTAATTAAGAGCCATAGAGGTTGTGATGTCAATTCTTTTTGCTTAATATCGTTTATAATGTCGAGACTTTTATTAGAGGAATAAGCAAACAGCATCAGTACTTATGAAGATTCCTCTCAATTAAGGGAAACACGCGCACACAGGCACACACGCGCACACACACCCCAAATCTGAGATCCAGCCCTACATCAATCTAGGGCGGCTTAAGGTGAAAGCACTAGCTATTGAGAGAACAAACAGAGTGACAATTTGTGCTCAGTCAACGCTTTAGGGAGTCTCTTGCGGTCTCTGGTCCCCAGGATTACTGACGGCTCTCACCCCTGAAGAAACTAAGGTTCCAGAGGAGACCTGCAAGAGCCATGCTGGTGAGGCAGGTTGTCCTGAGGGCCCAGGTAGGGAATGGGACTCTGCCGGCAGTTTCATCCGCCATCACCCTTTAGAAGGAGAGATCAGCGGCATTTACTGCAAATCTAGGAAGACTGCAAACTCCCTAGTCTTGGTAAATACAGGACAAGGACCCAATAGAGTAACAACCTGAAGGCTAGTTCCTATATTAAACAGATCATGTTATGCATTATGAAGTTGTGAAATCCACTGGGACTTTTCTTAGGAAAAGTCAATAAGTTGTGAAAAAGCAGGATTGTTTTAAAAAATAAAATAGCAAAAGGGCCATGATGCATACGGTTTGTAAATAATAAATCTGAAAGTGTTAGCTTGAATTTATTTTCAAATTAAAATATTTAGGGTGTTATTACTATTCATATTAGAAATATATATCTAGAAGTTCCCATCATGGCTCAGTGGAAACGAATCTGACTAGTATCCATGAGGACGCAGGTTCGAACTCTGGCCTCTCTCAGTGGGTTAAGGATCCGGCATTGCAGTGAGCTGTGGTGTAAGCCACAAATGTGGCTTGAATCTGGCATTGCTGTGGTTGTGGCATAGGCCAGCATCTACAGCTCCAATTCAGCCCTTGGCCTGGGAACCTCCATATGCCGCAGTTGTGGCCCTAAAAAGACACACAAAGAAATATATATTTAGCATCCTTGTTAACGTATTTACTTAAGTAAAGATTAAAAAAAAAACTTTAAGGATAATCCCTTATTCTTTCCTTCAAATCAAAGTATAAAAGAACATAAAATGCATGAACAACTTTTAGAGGCAAGCATTTTTAAATATCAAAATAATTAATATTTTTAAAATTCAGGGCAACAAAGAAATAAACTAGATGGGAACAGCTAAGAGAGGTAAAAATTTGATGACATAAGTAATGACTGTTTTTGAGAGTAAAAAGCAGTGTAAGTGCTTGAATGAAGGTCATTAGAACTGCTAATGCTACTGGTCTGGGTGCATCAGAAGGCCCATTCGTAAACCTTCCTTCCTAGATTGCTTCTCTGTTGCCCCATCTGTCCTCACTGCCTCTGTTTGTCCTGCTCTTCTTCAGTATCCTCTGGACTAGTTCACAAGGGTGAAGACAAGAAAAGGGTTATAAGGAGTTAGCAGATCTGCAGAACTTCTACAAACAATCAAAAAGATTGGAAAAACTATCCAACTACCTTTTTTTTCTTAGTGCTGCTCAAAAGCATCAAAGCAAAACCTTTATCTCTCACTTTAAGAAAAATGAACTGCATTTGTATGTGCCCATTTATTTGGTCTTATGGAAAAATCTTCCATTATATGATTTTGGCCTTCTTTGAGAACTGTAATTCCTGAGCTGTAGCCTTCCCTGTGGCCCTTGACCTTAGCAAAGTGAGTTGACTGTATTCCTGCAAGAACATCATCCTCAGTGTGTGTTAACCTGCCAAGATCCTTGCCTGTGTCACTGACATTTCCCACTTCTAAACATGCTACTTTCTTAGTTTGTAATTTTTCAGTTCATGCTGTTCAAATATGTTAAAATATTTTCATCCAAGTAGATGGCTATAGATAAGCAAAATAAAACATCCAATCATTACATTGAAAACAGTACTGTAATTCTTAGAAAAACTATACCCCTGAACTCATACCTTACAAACCTGTCTTACGCTAATTTCGTGTAAATGCTGAATATATTAAACATTGAAACTGGAGATTCAGAATGGAAATATTCACTCTGCCTCAATTATGGATGCTCAGCTGCACTATTTTCATATCGATACATAAGTCTCTTCACAAGAGCAATGAATGTTCTAGGAGGAAATACATTTTAGTATTTTTCCTTGTGGATTTCATGAAATACCAAATTTTTACGCTCTGGTTTTATCCTAATTAGTAGACTCATTAAGAGCTAGTGACTTTTCAAAAACAAGTTTTCCTGGATATGGATTTGTAAGTACATAGTAAGCAAAACTAATGTTAACAAGCCCTTATTATATGTCAAATACGGTGCTAAATGCTTACATGCATTATTCCATTTGATCTTTAAAACTGCCCCAGTGAAATGAATGTCTTACTAACCTTTCTTGAAGATGAGAAAACAGATACTTAAGGGCTTACAAAAATTGTCCAGGTAACGAAACCAGTAACAAGTCAAATTTAAGATTTTATTCTATCAGCCTACATACATAGAGCCAGCCCTTATGACAGCATACTAGCCATTTTTAAATTATTTTTACTCTAAAAAAAAAAGGAAGATGATTTTCTGTTATGAGGTGGACAATACGCCTATGTGATCTTTGCCATCAGTTACTAAATCCATCACAAAATTTATTTCCATTATCCTTGTTAATGAAGCGCTTCCAAATTTATTGACAAAGAAATGGAATCCCATGACATCAAGTAAAGTTTAGTTTCTAATGTATCCTTAAAGGATTTCAGACAGAAAGCAAGGCAGGGAGTTCCCGTCATGGCTCAGTGGTTAACGAACCTGACTAGGAACCATGAGGTTGCAGGTTCAATCCCTGGCCTTGCTCAATGGGTTAAGGATCTGGTGTTGCTGTGAGCTGTGGTGTAGGTCGCAGACGTGGCTCAGATCCTGCATTGCTGTGACTGTGGTGTAGGCCAGCAGCTGGAGCTCTGATTTGACCCCTAGCCTGGGAATTTTCATATGCTGCAGGTGCGGCCCTAAAAAGAAAAAAAAAAGAAAAGAAGAAGAAAGAAAAGAAAAGGGAAAAAGAAAGCATGGTGCACTGATTTTAAAAATGAAACAAAAAAGAAAAAGCACCATAAACATCTTGCATAAAGACAGAGACTTCCACAGCAACTGTCTTCGCTGTACTGTCAGTCCACTGGTGGATCTGGGAGAGCAAACTATAACATCCACCCAAAGTAAGACTTCCCTCCCTACTGTGCATAGTAACAAGGAAAACAGATCATTTTACACACTGTATCTCAAAGGACCCATATGTTTTTATCATAGAAAGTAATATTCCCTGGGCACAGATCTATAACCAAGCTTCTTTAAAGAGAAAGGTTCAGTATATAGATTTTTTCCCCCAAATCCTTTTCACCTTACCTCTTTGATAACTGGCTGATGTTCGGCAGCTCTGCTAACAAAGGTTCTTTGAATGGACTCGTGGAGAGGTGTAAAGGGACACATTACAGACCATCATTCTTTGAAGGTATGCTCCTAACCTAGCTCTTGGTATTAACTTCTCATTTATGAAATGAAGATGTAAACCAATAATGGGAATGCTCGTATTCATAAGCTATGTCAGCAAATTAATTATTGCACATCTGTGGTCTAAATATTAATGATGTCTTGACTCTAGCTTCAGTGTGTTCTTCTGTCATTAAATGGGCTTATTTTGCAGGACTTTTTCCAAGTTCCCTGTCTGTGTGGTCTGTAGCAGGTCATTCCTAACATGACACAGACATGGTCCCAAAGGATCCGCTTTTATTTAAAGGTGGAGGAAAGGATGAGGGAAAGTTCTCTTGAAATGGGCACACTGTTTGTGAAGAGGGAAAGGAAACTATGCATAAGAGCCACAAGCTTTGGAAAAAAATAAAAGTACCTGAAAAGTAAATAAAGTGATTCACTTAAGCAGCATGTTAGTTCTCCTCATATTAATTTGGAGTGTTTTTCTTCCTCCGTTCCTTCCTCTTTCTTTCTTTCTTTCTTTCTTTCTTTCTTTCTTTGCTTGCTTGCTTGCCTGCCTTCCTTCCTTCCTTTCTTTCTCTTTCTTTCTTTCATCTTTCTTCCTGTCCCCCTGAGGCATATGGAACTCCCAGGCCAGGGATCAGATTCAAGCCACAGTTTTTTTTTTTTTTCCCATTATAGCTGGTTTACAGATTTCTGTCAAATTTTCCAACTGCACCTCGTGGTGACCCTGTTACACGTACATATATGGATTCATCACATGTGATTAGACATAGTTCCCAGTGCTATACAGCTAGATCTCCTTGCTTTTCCATCCCCGAGGCAATAGTTAACCCCAGACTCCCATACCCTCCCACTCCCTCCTCCACCGCCCTGGCAACCACAAGTCTCTTCTCCAGTTTTGACCTATGCTGCAGCAGATCCTTAACCCACTGTGCAAGGCTGGGATCAAACCTGTATCCCAGCACTCCAGAGATGCCACCGATACCATTGCACCACAGCAGGAACTCATAAATCGGAATTTTTCTTAATCAAACACTCATGGTATTCAGCTGTCTTAGTAGCATGAGCGATCCTCGATATTTCCACCCAGATTCTGTGATCATACATATGTATCTTCAAATTACTTCAGTTACCTTGACTGATCCCATTTATAGGCATGGCGTTAAGGACAACACAGAATGAAATATTCACAACTGAGACATGGTTTTCCTATTCTTGGGTCATCGTTTTTACTTTTAACAGTAGACTACTTTTCTAAGGAGCCTTTTTCTATCTTTTTAATCTGTTATGGGAGAAAACACTGACAAAAGTATTTGCTAAGTAAAGACCCTAATAGGCATTGCTGATTTTCCAAGTCTGCTTTCATTCCTAAGGTACCCAGAGAGCCGTATTGGAAAAGGCTCAGAGTGCTACAACCTTGCTTCTGGATGGAACTCTCCTTAAGTCTTTTGTGACTTAAGCAACTCCTTTAACCTGGCCAACGTTATCTTTCTCATTGGGGAAAGGAAGTTAATGATGTCTGTCTTGCTTGAGAGACTTTTAGTAGAAAAGAAAGGGAAGCTGGAAGTGTGATATAAAGACAGGATAATGGTTATAAGAGATCTAAACAGGGCCCCCTGAGCTGTGCCTTGTACATTAAAACAAACATTCAATCATGGATGTTGATTTTGATGACTAGGTCAGAAGGGGAGAAGGAAGAGAGGGTGGAGGGGAAAAAGAAAGATCTATTCTGCTGGGGTTCTTGCCAACAGACATAAAAATAGAGCATTGAAAAGAAGATGGCCTTCAAAAAGTTCTAACTCCAGTTTGGCTGTTTGGCCATTTATTAGACCTTAATAATTTAATCTTTCGAAACCTCACCTTCTCCTGTAAAATGCATCTAGAGTTATTTTTTCTTAATTTATTGCAATGTTTCTGAAATCAAAACGCGTGCAATCCTAGAGTAATTTTAATACAGTGTTATTTCTCACCGCTCCTAAAAAATGATTAATTATAACAAGAATTGATAATAAAGTCTCAAAGAAATGAGATGCTATCTCAAAGAAGGAGCGAGAAATTAATTTATTTTATTAAAGATAAACCCAAACATCCTGGAAATTATCTGTGGAATGAATGGATATATGACTGAATCATCATGATTAAGTAAAATAACAGAATGATAATACCTAAGATGATGCCTGGTGTTTAGCAGCTAATCAATAGATAATATAGTCCCAAATCCTGGATTTGGAGATTAATTGCACTCTAAAAATTTTTATTCTTTTAGAAAGAAAATAAAGAGTATGTAAGGTATTTTGTATGATGCCCAACAGGGGTCTGTAACAGCACCATGAAATAAAACACAGCAACATGTCTGCAGGGAAATATATGAAGTTCACACTGAGTGTGATAAAAGAATCCAGGAGTTGGTTTAGGTCAGGCTGTTCTTCAATATTCAGAGATTTCTAGATTTTAGAATTTAGACAAATAGTTGTGAATAATAATGGATATCATTACTGAGTACTTATTACTTTTCAGGTTCTGCTCGAAGCACTTTACATTAATTAATTAAACCTCATAACACACTTCCAAGGTAGGTATGATTATTGCACCCATTTAACAGAAGAGTTGCACAAAGGGATTAAAGTACTCTCTCTATTTGGTTTATGAATCACTATAAGTCTGAAAGGATTTGTGCTAACATAAAAACATATTAAAACTTGAATTAAAAAGAATATGCAGATAGCCATTTATCTCAGTCGGGCTGGCATTTCTAAGATATAAGCAATGAAGGAAATAAAAAATTGAGTACTGTATTTTATTAAATTACAAAATCCTGAATATCAAAAATACCAAGAAATTTCTGAACCTCAAAAATTTAAAGTTTAGGAGTTCCCATCATGGCGCAGCAAAAACGAATCTGACTAGGAACCATGAAGTTGCGGGTTCAATCCCTGGCCTCGCTCAGTGGGTTAAGAATCTGGTGTTGCCATGAGCTGTGGTGTAGGTCACAGACATGACTTGGATCCCACATTGCTGTGACTGCGGTGTAGACCTACAGCTCTGATTCGACCCCTCGTCTGGGAAGCTCCATGTGCCGTGGGTTCGGCCCTAAAAACACTAAAAAAGTAAATAAATATCTCCCCCGGCAAAAAAAAAAAGAAAAAAAAAGAACAAGAAATGCCAGTGGTAAAACAGTTGTGAAAATTCAAGTTTAAAGTCCGAAGTTAAAAATCAAGGTACAAGTTTTCAAGTATCAAGTAAAGATTTTTATAACTTGTAATATGTGCCAAATGCTTTAAGAATACCCATAGCCTTGGAGGCTGTGATTTATTTATTTAATATTTTGAAATCTACTTTAGAGAAATAACCTGTAGTAGAGGGGAAAACATTTATCTACCAAGATATTCGTTTAAGAGTAATTTATAATATATAAAAAAAAAAGCCAAACCAGTGCTCTTCAGACCCAGAGTCATGTTGACATGAAAATAACTTCAAATCAATGAAGGGGAAAAAGAATTGGTGCAGCCAATCTGCCATTTTTCAACAGTGCTGAACAGGACTTCCAGTGTAATAAAATCAAAATTTTGTTTCCTGATATCCTGATACCACATTAATGAGCTCTCTGGAGTTGTTTCCAGGGAACCTGGCCCCCAAAGCCACGTATCTCGGTTGTCCTGATCAAATGGGAGCGATATCTTTTTCCACAGTGAGTGATGACTAGCAGTAAAATTGCTACGTTCCACTGTGGACCCGTGTGCCGCCCCTCTCTCCAAAGAGGTAGTTCGTACTGCAGCTTTAGGGTGGTATTAACTCTGAAGCCTTGGAGAACTGGATTAACCCAACTGGACTATAAGAAAATGGCAACTTGTACAGTTAAAAATGAACCTCATGCATCTTCCTTTTCTTAACTCCAAATCCACCCCTTCTTCCTTTCTTCTCCTCCCCTCTGGAATTCTTTTCTTGGTAAACAATTTCACCACTCATCCAAGTTTTCAAGCAAGAGATCCAAAGATCACTGTAAGATCTTTCTTATCACTGCACATTGTTGGAATAATCAATATCTCATATGTACGCATACAACTATTGTTTAACAAATTATTCTATTGTGGTTAATTAAATGCCAGTGCTTTAAAACATGTCCGACATCTTGCAACTCTGTCACTATATGTTTCTCAATCAAACACCCTCTGGTGTTCTGGTAGAGTCCTATGGGATGTAACATAGTCATCAAATCCTGTGGATACTACTTCGTAACTTCCTGTACTTACTCCCACTTCTCCATCTCACTTTCACTGCCCTCATCTAGACCCTTTTCATCTTGTCTGGCTATTCTCTTTCTCCCATAAATCTATTCTATATTCTCGTTAGTCTTTCTCTGCTCCCTGAAATATTGACTTCTGTGGAACGTTCCTTGCCCTCTGCCTTCTGGTTGGGTTGGGTTTGGACAGTAGAAGAGAGAGAGCTGCATTTATATTTCTCCCCCTCCCTCTCTACTTCAGAGTGTTTCTGATAGTTATGGCTTTATCTAAGGATTTCAGCTTCTCCCGTGACTTCAGCTCTTGGCAGGCTTTCATGATAACTTCAGAGTAGAATAGTAGGAAGGCTTAAGGGTAGTGGGGGCTTACATGCTTGCTAGTCCTAACCTGTTGTTTGTTTTAACTCTACTCACTTATCAGTAAGTACTTCCTTTGCTAATGAGTCTTTTAATAAACTGCTTGGTAATAAACCCAAGCAGACTGTGCCTCTAGTTCCTGTCAAGACACTTACAGACACATAACCCTTCTCAAAACCATTGAAATGGTCTCACATTTTCCTTGGCCTTTTTACAATACATCCTTCAACCATACACAGTACCCTCTCTCAAAGGCAAACCTGACAATGTCATTCCCCTGAGCAAAAGATTTCATGTTTTATATCTTTATTGGCAGTGGTTCCAACCAGATTGCAAATGAATCTTTATACACCCAAGAATTTTCTGTAATCAGTCACAAATATACACATATTATTTTTTTTAGTTAGGATACTGTGATTGTTTAAATGCCTGCTCATATAAAATATGACTGACTGCATACTCACCTTGTCATTATGTTTCCTCAGGCAATTAAATCTTCCTTTATGCATATTAAAAGAATCTTCATATTGAAAATAAAGTCTAGACTCTTTCTAATTTTCTAGTTTATTCTCCTACTGCTTACCCCCACGTACTTGTATTTTACTTAAGTGCCATTTTCTCTCTCTGCATCTTTGCTTTAGTTCATCTTCCAATCTCCGAAAGGAAATCACCCAAACTTCATAACACTTTCATGACAAATTCTTTCTCATCTTTCATAATAGCAATATTATTGAACCCCAATAGGCTAGATTTTGAGTTAAGTACTTTGTACACATTATCTAATTTAATGTTCATGACAATAGCTGAAATGAAGCTTAAGGGATTTGCATGAGTTCACACAACCATAATGTGTAAAATCAAGACTTAAACATGACTTCAGACCTACACCTGAAAAACTAAACTGTACTTTCGCATAAGGTGCTAACCCAGAAGGTCAAAACATTCCATACTCCTTAAAATCCCCCTTACATGCTTCTCTTTGTTGTAATCCACATGTCACTTTATACATATCTCTTCATACTCCATTACCATAATTATTTGTTGATCTCCCATTGGCTTTGAATTTTTCTAATGGCCATTCCCAAAGCATATGGAACTTCCTGGGCCAGGAATCCAAGCTGTGCCTCCACAGTGACCCAAGACACTGCAACTGGATTCTTAACCCACTGTGCCACAATGAGAACTCCAGGCTTTGAATATTTAAGGGATGAAAATTCCACCTTGCAACTTGTTTGCTCATTTTTCTTCATTTGCTTTCCAAAATTTAATAGATTATCTAGTTATTAAACCTAGAATAATTTCTTAATCAAAATAATACTTTATAAATGAATGACCCTACTATTAATACTAAAACAAAACAATACCTATCAGGAATTGTTGCATTGTAATGTTTCCAAAAGTGCTTATTTTGTTTATATCCTTGATTCAATACTGCATTGATATGTATATAGTGTGTCTTATTTGATCATCTTATTGTGGCAACTGACACCTTTTTTTTGGGTCCTTTATTGTCTTAGTTGCCCACTAAAGACTAAGTAACCATATGTGCTAAGAAACGTCAATTCTTCTGTTTATCTAATTGCCTTGGTTCATATATGAATGTTAATATTGATAACTTTTCTATTATCAATAACATATAAATTAGCTGCATAGTGAAAAACACTGATTATCTGGATATCTTCATTTGTAATTTATATTGTTTCTTATTTAACCAGCCACATTTACCAAATTTAGAAGATGCATATGAGGGATGTAAAAGAAGCCAAAACCTCTACCTTTTAACAATAAAAAGAAATGCATAAGAAATGAAGTTAAATGTTTAAACCATGTCTTTGGCCACAAAAATTTTTGTGAACATGATACCAGTTAATCAAAAATCTGATTACAATCTAATTAATGCCATGAAAATATGAAATAATTATAGCTAATATTTGTTGAGATCTATTATGTGCCAGGTATTTTTCTGAATACTTTGTATTCTTTAATGAATTTAAAATTCAGAAAACTTTATGCAACAGGTATTAATATTTTCCCCATTTTCTGGCTGGAATACTGAAGTGCAGAAATAGAAAGCAACTTGCAAAGGTCATGGAACTAATGACATCCCAGATGGTATTTAGAACCCAGGAAGTCTATCTTCTGAGCCTTCCTAGTCACTATGTAAAATTGCCTTTACTTAAAGAAATAGCAAATGGAATCAATTATTATTAGTGGCCATACACACCCATGCATTAGAAATAAGGAAGTACCCTGGAACATGTTCTTGACCTGACTGGTTCCTGGGGCAGGACCCTGGTTCCACCATTTTCCACTGTGTACTTCAAGCTTCTTATCCATAAAATGAAAATAATGAGTATTTGTTTTATAGATTTGTTTGATGATTTCATCACATTATATGAAGTGCTTCAAGCAGTACCTAGAACGGACTAGATGCTAATTATTAATAACTTATGAATAAATAATATTATTTATTCTCTTGGTAAGCATTCACTTAGGTGCTATTGATACGAAAATTAATAAACTATTATTTCGATGTATAGGTCAGTGTGTTGTGTACTTCATTGAGTTTTCTTGCACAAGTTCTGAAGGCTGAGACATAACATTAGACTTGAATTGGCCGCTAGGTTTTAATTTGTGGACCATTTGTATGAAATAGATGGCTATGCAGTCGAGATTCCTGTGGTCACAAAAATTTACAGCAGATGAACATAGATTCAAAAGGGGAGCTCTGCCCTTGATCAGGGAGGCTGGGTTCAGCACCGTGGACAGCACTGTGCAGAGCCAGACTACACTGGCACCCCTGGATTATTCAGGGCCTTCTTCAGCAAAGAGAGACAAGAGAAGAAATCTGGCATATTTTAGAAATTTAAGCAGGAATACACACATGTGTACGTAAGCGAGACAAAAATAGGTAAAATGTTGGCAGTGCTATATTATTTACATATTTCTAGTTGCACCTAAAGAAGACATGTTGGTATTTTCCTAAGCTTTTTTTAAAGCATTAATTTACATATTTTTATTGCAGTGGAACTTATACTACTTAAAGTGGTAGGGTTCATGAGATTGATAAGACTTAGCAATGAAGATTCATAAGTCTTATTTCAATTAATAGTTACTTATGTACTTTATGAAGTTTATATTTAAAGATGTGTTAAAATATGCTAAAAAATTGGACAACCTAGAAGAAATGAATAAGTTCTTATTACATAATTTTCCAAGATGGAATCAGAAAGAAAAATAAAATCTGAATAGAAAGACTACTAGTAGGGAGATTAAATCAGTAATCAAAAACCTCTCAACAAAAAAAAGTGCAGGACCAGATAGCTTCATTGGTGAATTCTACGAGATATTTAAAGAAGATTTAATGCTATCCTTCTTAAACTCTTCCAAAAAATTCAAGAGGAGGGAATGCTTCGAAACTCATTTTGCAAGGCCAGCATTAGCCAGACACCAAAACTAAAGAATGACATCACAAAGAAAGAAAGACAGAAAAAAAAAGAAAGAAAGAAAGAAGAAAAGTGAAAGAAAGAGAAAATTACAGGCCAATGTAATATACCTAATGAATACAAAGGCAAAACAAAATATTAATTAACCAAATTAACAATACCTTAAAGGGATCATACATCATGAATCATACACCACCTTAACAAAATGAAAGATATATTGCCTTTGGAATGGATAAGCAATGACATCCTTCTGTATAGCACTGGGAAATATATCTCGTCACTTATGATGGAGCATGATAATGTGAGAAAAAAAGTGTGTATATATAAGTGTGACTGGTCACTTTGCTTACAGTAGAAAATTGACAGAACACTGTAAACCAGCTATGATGGAAAAAATAAAAATCATTTTTTAAAAAACATGATTATTTTAATAGAAGCAGAAAAGGCATTTGACAAAATTCAACATCTGTTTATGATAAAACTCTCAACAAAATGAGTATTGAGGGAACATATCTCAATCTAATAAAGGCCATATATGAGAAACTCACAGATAACATCATAACATTTTTAAGGTGAAAAACTGAAAGCTTTCCTCAGGAAAAAGACAAAAATGCCCACTCTCCCCACCTTTATTCAACATAGAACTGGAGGTGTTTGTCAAGGCAGGGAAGCAAGAAAAAAAGAAAGTTCATTTAAATTGGAAAGGAAGAAATAAAACCATCATTATTTGCAGATGACATGATTTTATATACAGAAAACTCCAAAGACTACACACACACACACACACACACATACAAACTATTAGAACCAATAAATGAATTCAGTAAAGTGGCAGTGTACAGAACAAAAATACAAAAATTGGTATACACTAGAAATAAACTAACAGAAATAGAAACTGAGAAAATGATTCCATCTAAAACTGAATCAAAAAGAATAAAATAACATCTTTCACCAAAATAGAACAAATAATCCAAAAATTTGTATGAAACTACAAAAAATCCTGAATAACCAAAGCAATCAATCCTGAATAACCAAAGCAAAAAAATATAAATCTGAAGGTATCAGGCTCCCTGATTTCAAATTATATTGCAAAGCTGTAATAATCAAGGTAGTATGGTATTAGAATACAAAGATGTATTAAATCAATAGAACAAACTAGAGAGTCCCCAAATAACCCACACATTCATGTCAATTCATTTACAACAAAGGAGGCATGACTATACAGTGGGGAAAGGATGGTCTCTTTAGCAAATGTTATTAGGAAAACTGGACAGCTGCATGCAGAAGAATGAAACTAGACTGATATCTTATACCACACACAAAAATTAATGACATAGTTAACAAAAACAAATTCAAAATGGATTAAAGACTTGAATGCAAGTCCTGAAACCATAAAACTCTTAGAAGAAGACAGAGATGGGAGTTCCTGTTGTGGTTCAGTGGGTTATGAAACTGACTAATATCAATGAAGATGAGGGTTTGACCCCTGTCCTCACTGAGTGGGTTAAGGATTTGGTGTTGCAGTGAGCTGTGGTGTAGGTTCCAGATGCAACTCGGATTCCACGTTGCTGTAGCTGTGGTGTAGGCTGGCAGCTGTAGCTCCAATTTGACCCCTAGCCTGGCAACTTCCATATACTTCAGGTGAAGCCCTAAAAATCCAAAAAAAAAGAAAAAAGAATAAAACATAGATGGTAATCTACTTGACATTGGTCTTAGCGATGAATTTTTGGCTCTGAGTCCAAACTAAACAAATAGGACCTAATTAACTTAAAAGCTTCTGCACAGCAAATGAAATCATCAACAAAATGAAAATGCTACTGAATCAGAGAAAGCATTTGCAAATCTTGTATCTGATAAGTGGTTAATGGTAAAAATATATAAAGAATTCACAAAATTCAATAACAAAAAACAGATGCTATTTGATTAAAAAGTGGACAGAGGATCTAAATAGATATTTTTCAAAGAATACACACAGATGGCCAAATGGCACATAAAAAGATGCTCAATATCACTAATCATCAGGGAAATGCAAAGGAAAACTACAATGAGTTATACCTCACACTGTTAGAATGGCTATTTTGGGAGTTCCCGTGGTGACTCAGCAGAAATGAATCTGACTAACATCCATAAGGACGCAGGTTCAATTCGTGGGTTAAGGATCCAGCGTTGCCTTGAGCTATGGTATAAGTCACAGATGGGGCTCGGATCCTGTGTTGCTGTGGCTGTGGCGTAGGCCAATGGCTACAGCTCAGATCTGATCCCTAGCCTGGGAACCTCCATATGCCATTGGAGTGGCCACAAAAAGACAAAAAAAAAATTTTAAATAATAGAAGACTGTCTATTCTAAAAAGACAGGAAATAACCAGTGTTGAAGAGGAAGAGAAGAAAATAGAACCGTCACACACTATTGATGGGAATGTAAACTGGAACGATCAGTATGGAAAACAGTAAGAAGTTTCCTCAAAAACTTAAAAATAGAACTACCAAATGATCTAGCAATTCCACTTCTGGGTGTTTATCTGAAGAAAACAAACGAAGAAAATTAATTCAAAAAGATATATGTACCATGTTCGTTGCAGCATTATTTATGACAGCCAAGATATGAAAACAACTCAAGTGTCCACTGATGGATAGATGGATAAAGAAGAAAAGAAGTTGTGGTATGTGTGTGTATGTCTTATTCAGCCATGAAAAAGAGCCAAATCTTGCTCTTTGTGACAAAGCAGTTGGACCTTGAGGCTATTATGCTAAGTGAAATAAGTCAGAGAAAGACAAATACAACACGCTTTTAGAGATGCTGTCTTTGATAAGAAAACAAAACAAATGAACAAAACAATCAAAATCATAGGTATTGAGAACAGAGCGGTGGTTGCAAGAGGGGAGAGCTGCTGGGAGTGAGAAAAATAGGTGAAGGGTCAAGAGATACAAACTTCTATCTATAAAGTTGATAAGTCATGGGAATGTAATGAACAGTGTGGTGACTATAGTCAATAATATTGCAAAGCATACTTGAAAGTTTCCAAGATAGTACATCCCCAAAGTTAATTTTGTGTGGAGACAGATGGTAACTAGACGTATTTTGGTAATTATTTCTCAGTGTGTGGAAATATTGAATCACTATGTTATACACTTGAAGCCAATATAATTATATGTCTACTATACTTGCATGATTTTTTTTTTTAAACAAGGGAGATGAGGTCATGACAAAGGGAGAATGGAAGTGAAGACCAGGTGGGCAAGACAGAAAGCTAGGGAGGGGAAGACAAGCTCTACCCTGCTCACCTTGCTCCCCCCCCCCACTTCATCTCTAAGCTGCTATTGCCTTGGTATTCCTCCCACATCACATCCAAGTGAACCTATAATGAAATAGCCAACTAGAAGCCATAATACACCAGTGCTGGTAAGCACACACAACACCCAAGTCTTGGCTTCTAAATACCATACTCCATTGGAAATAGGACTCCTTGGTGAAATCGTTGATTTATTGCTAGAACAGAGAAGATACAAGTTGAGCCTGGAACATCTTGTTCTGTCAGCAAGTAAGAAAGTGCTCAAAGACTGATGGAGACGTCAAAAGGCAGGGAAGTCAGTTTGAATGGGACAATTAGTAAGAAGAAATCATGGAGCAGAAAATCATCGATGGATGAAACTGGTGGGTTGATGAAACTGTTTCATCAGTGGATGAAAACTAGTGGGGATGAAAAGCTTGAAGAGGAACATAGTCTCAAAGTATCTTTCCATAATTATTCTTTAATTACAAAGAGAAAATGGCAGTTGCACAGTGGGGAACTTAGTGCATACCGCCTGAACCAAGTGATCAAAGACATCATCTCTAATAAACGGGAAAATGGACACAGTGTCCCTCCTGCTGGGATGCCCTGATGCTGCTAACCAGTCACCTTTGTTAATCTCACCAAAAATGCATAGCCTGAAAGTAATAATGAGGACAGCAAGCAGAATTTGAGTCACATCCTTCTAGAAAATAACTGGCCTGAACTTTTCAAAATTATCACATTCAAGAAACATGAAGAAAAGCTGAGGCATTCTCCCAGATTAGAAGAGGCTAAAGGGAATTGGCAACTAAATACAATGAGAAACCCCAGAACAGGAGAAAAATTGAAACAAAGGAGACATAATTGAGACAGTTCGTTAAATTTGACTATGGATTATAAATTAGATATCAGTATTATATCAATGTTAAATTTTATGATTTTGACAGCTGTATTGTGGTTTTATAAAAGAATATCTTTGTCCTTACCAATGCAAACCAAAGTATTTAGGAGTAAAAAGGCACGGTGTCTTCAGTTTACTCTCAAGTGACTTAAAAAATATGCATGTGTAAGTGAATAACTACTATGTATAGTATATATAATGTAGACCATATTGTATTATACATATGTATGTATAGAGAGAATTACAAGTGGGCAAAATATAAATAATTGGTGAATCTGAATAAATAATACATGGGAATTGTTGGGAACTTTTCTGTAAGTATTAAATTACACTGAAATAAAATTTACATAAATAATAATAAGGGCCAACAATTTAAAAACTTAAGAATATTTTAAGAATGGCTTCATAATATTGTTCTCGGGATGATAATTCCATGGTCAATATATGCTTTCTGCCCCATGGATGTTTCCATTCATATTTTTCAATATTTTACTATAGAATTATAAATTCTCAACATGCTCCTGCTATGCTAGCAGAATTATTAAGCTTACTTCCACTTCTGTGCATTTAAAAATAAATCAGATTAGCTTCTGAATGGAACATAACACTGGCAAATTCTCTCCGAGATAATGGCACTGTGTAAGTTCCCTTAGCAGATAGTTGGATTTTTTTTGACACATTTTTATCTTCATATGTGCCTTCCATTCTTAAATTCATAAAGCTTTTCCAGATTTTATTTTTGTAAGTGACATCTCTTTCTCTTCTGAACAGCTCCTCTACATTCCTCTAGTTACTCTATTGTGCATTTTTACACTTTTTGTACAATTTCATCTCCAACATTCCTTACCCTATTAGATATCAGTTCCTTGAAGATAAAGATTATATTTTCTCCACATTTGTAATTTCCACATGATCTAACATAATGCACTACACATAGGAGGCCCTGTAACAAAGTTTTTGAAAGAGCCATACAATATTTCGAATATCAACGTGTTGAAAGGACTATGGGCTGAAGGATGCTTTGTCACATTTGGAGCATTCTTCTTTTGTTAATTTTTCAGAAAAAATAAAATAAATATTCATCTCTATGAACATATTTCACAGGCTATGAAACAGGATTAATAGCAATGAAATACAGCAGCCAAACTAGTATCACTAAAATATCTAATTGTCCTTCCTTAAATATTTCCTGTTATGAAAAATGCTATCATGAAGGAAATTTCCTTGATTCTGTGGTACCCTACAAATCCATTGGTAGCAAGATCCCAAAGGCCATGGAAGAGAAGGACTCACAGAACAAAGTAAAATGCTCAAATAACATGATTTATTGAATCAATTAAAACATGTAGGGAAAAGATAGCATAGGTTACTACTCTTGAGATACTGTGAAGAGTACCCAAGTTCTGGGTGACATTATTCTTTCTATAGATGGATAGGTACATAGATAAATAGACAGATACATACATACATACATAGACAAATAGATTACATAATACTCTATTAAATAATATATTATTACTAATACATAAATATATATGTAGAAATTAGATGTAGATACTTATGTACCTATTATATAATATTATAATATATACAATCCTTATCTCCCCCTTTTCTCAGCTGTTTTAGCTGCTTAATGGTATAGTTATAAGCGCCAAATTGAGGTTTGAGTAAACAGACTTTGCAGACAGATGATGCCTGGGCCAGCACACAGGCTGCTCCACCAGCGAACCACAGGGCACATAGGCTTGAGCAGTCACTGGAATCACCCACTGAAAGGCTCGCTACACTTCTGCTATGAGAAGCTATGGATTTTATTGGTGTTTCTTGAGCAGAAGACATATGAGGCCAGCATGAACATTACCAAAGAGAGACCAGATTAAAACCGCATGAACACTCAATGGCTTACACATATATTTATATATATATATATCAGTATCTCATGAGTACTATGTGTCTCCCATGTATTTAGGGTACCACAAAGATTAGGTGCCTTTTGATCTTTCTTTTTGTATCCAAGTACATCTCACACATGCTCACTTACCACCTTACTTATTTACGGGAGCTTGCAAGCTACTTGCTTTCATGTTATATATCCACACCTAAACGGATTATGAGTTTCGCCTATGTGTTCCTCTTATTATTCTCCTTCTGTGGTATAACCAAATATTTTCAAATAATTCATTTGGAAAACTTCTGTAACAATATTAAAGATGGTGTCATTGAATTCAAAATATATTGTGTATTTAAAACATTCAGAAGAAAGTAAATGGAGACAAGTTTATCAGGAGGTTTGTGGAAGACTTTGCATATATAAAACCAAACATGGAGTTCCCATTGTGGCTTGGCAGGTTAAGGACCTGAAGTCTCCACGAGAATGCTGGTTGGATCCCTGGCCTCGCTCAGTGGGTTTAAGGATCCGGCACGTAGGTTGCAGATGTGGCATTGCTAAGGCCACGGCATAGGCCAGGAGCTAGGGCCATGGTTAGACCCCTAGCTTGGGAACTTCCATACACCATGGGTGTGGACCTAAAAAAAAAAAAAAGAGTTTGACTGCAGCAACTGGGGGAGGGGTGAGTTGGATCCCCAACTGGTGAGCAAAAGGAACCTGAGTTTGAGCAGCTGTGTCTGGGATTCAATTCCTGGCCCAGGAACGTCCATATGCCCCTAGTGAGGCCATAAAAAGAATTAAATTTTAAAAATAATATGTTCATTTTGGACATAGAAACCAAACTTATGGTGACCAAAAGGGAAAGGAGGGATGGATAAATTGGTTGGGAGTTTGAAATGAACAAAGACACCCAACTACATATAAAATAGATAAACCACGAAGACCTACTGTATAGCACAGGGAGCTACACTCAATGTCTCATAAGAAATTAATGGAGGAGTTCCCCTTGTGGCTCAGCAATAAAAATCCCAGCTAGGATCCATGGGGATGTAGGTTCAGTCCCTGGCCTTGCTCAGTGGGCTGTGACATAGGCCGGCAGCCGAAGCTCCAATTTGACCCCTAACCTGGGAACTTCCATATGCCACAGCTGCAGACCTAAAAAAGCAAAATAAAAGAACAATGCGTTCAGTTGAAACACTTATATCCATAGTTAGTCAAGTGGTAAGCTTTAAGCACTCAACTAAAACACAATATGTTTTTAAAAAACACACTATTTTTAAAAATAAAACACGAAGAGTACAAGAGTACGCAATGTATCAAATGTGCCTGAAACAGTTGAACATACGATATAATGTTTACCTTCCAAATTAAATATTCATTCTAAATGGGAATTAATGAAAATTGGCCATAGAAGATTTCTACGTGTCCAAAAAGTTGCGATTATATAAAAATTTATGTGCACACACACACATGCACTCTGTAAAAGAGATGAGTCATCTCAGAAACCTTTTAAAAGAGAACTACACAAAAATAACATCAACATAACTTGTAAACACGTTCTTTAATTTTTTAAAAGGTAACCATATTTGGGGGGTACTATATTTTTATAGCCAAATTCTTTGGTTCTTAACTCGTCTCATATCCATTCAGTGTTTTCGGGAAACAGTAATTTTTTCTTCTTCTGGAAAATTGTCATTACTTATTTGCCACAAAATCATGCCGATAAATAAATAAATAAAAATTTTAAAGTAAATAAATAAAAGTTCACTTCAGACTCAACTTCTCTGCTGGATTTCAGACTGATAGATGCGAAAGTCTTCTCTAGAATAAACTTCTTGAATCAAATTCTTAGTCCCAACACCTCTCTTTCAGGCCTCTCCATTTCAGTAAATAGTACTGTCCTTTGTACATCATCCAAGCATCCAATCTGACATCCTGCTTCTACTCTTAAGTCTTTTCTCCACAGAGCAGCCATAGAAATACCTTTACGACATGAAAGGTGGTTATTCCTTGCGTAATCGCCTTCTGTAGATTCCCATCATACCTAGAAAAAAAAAAAATCAGTCCTAATTTTATGTGTACGCAGTTCTACAGTTACCTTCCCCAGCCTTGGTTAACTTCCCAACAACATTTCTTACCACCTTCACTCTGGACCACTAATTCCAGCCACGTGGGCCTCTGGTTGTTTCTCCAGCCAGTCAAACATGCTCCCACCTCAAAGCCTTTGCATGTATGTTTCCTCTTCTTCTTATGTTCTTTCCCCAGGTATCTTCCTCCTGATTTCTTTCAAAAGTCACCTCCTCTAAGAAGCCCTTGCTGATAAAACCATGGAAAATAACAGTTCACATCACCTTCCAGTTCCTTGAATTCTTAACTTATTTCACATTAGTGATTATTCTCTGTCACTGGAACAACCAAGGCATCCAAATAATTTTACCATAAGAAATATCAGCTGGTTTTTATGAAAAATCCAAACTTTCCTTCCTGATATCATAAAAACAAAAACAAAAACAAGGGATTACTTTTAAAAGGCCATTGTGGCATTGAGAAGATGAAAACTGTGATGCACATTGCCTCCAACCAAACTCCCTTTTTCTTTTTTCGGTTTTGTGTTTTTGGCCGTGCCCATAGCATATGGATGTTCCTGGGTCAGGGATCAAACCCCACACCACAGCAGTGACCCCAGCAGCTGCAGTGACAATGCCAGATCCTTAATTCACTGAGGCACCAGGGAACTCCTAAACTCTCTTTTAAAGAACGTTATGTGAAATTGGAGTTCCTGTCGTGGCTCAGTGGTTAACGAATCTGACTAGTATCCATGAGGATGTGGGTTCATTCCCTGGTCTTGCTCAGTAGGTTAAGGATCCGGCATTGCCATGAGCTGTGGTGTAGGTCGAAGATGCAGCTTGGATCCAGCATTGCTGTGGCTATGGCATGAGCCGGCAGCTACAGCTCCGATTTTAGGTGCGGCCCTAAAAAAGACCAAAAAAAAAAGAAGAAGATTATATGAAAATGTTATAAAATATTTTGTGAAATTCATGGTTGTGTTATCTAGGAAACTGTGGGAGATAATTCTCAGAGAAAAATACTTGCACTGCTCACATATTTTGACACAAAACTGACAGTATTTTTTCAAATGTTAAATACGCTTTTACTTCATGCTACATATCTCATTTCCGACATAGTTATTCTTCTCATATCACTCGGAGAGAATTTGTTGGAAAATCTTGCCCTTTTTGGTTGAAATCATAAACAGTTTGGACAGTATATTGAAATGTTCACATCCTCTTCCTTTGATGTGTTTCTTAGCAGAGGTCACGTGGAGTCCAAAACCCAGAATCTGAGTTTTGTCCCCACCATTTACTATGTCTGTGTTTTTTCTTTCTTTCTTTCTTTCGTCTTTTTGCCTTTTCTAGGGCCGCACTCACAGCATATGGAGGTTCCCAGGCTAGGGGTCTAACAGGAGCTGTAGCTGCCGGCCTTCGCCACAGCCACAGCAACGCGTCTGCAACCTACCCCACAGCTCACGGCAACGCCGGATCCTTAACCCACTTAGTGATGCCAGGGATTGAACCTGCAACCTCATGGTTCCTAGTCGGATTCGCTAACCACTGAGCCACAAAGGGAACTCTATGTCTGTGGTTTTGAATGAGTTATTCCATGTTTATGTTTAGTACTTTCCCTGTTACAAAAAGAAAAAGAAGGGGCAGATATTTTGAGACACTTTAAAATATATAATGAGATTGTCTGAGAACTGGGAATTTATTAATTTTTTTTATATATATACATATTTTTAAGGACACACCTGCAGCATGTGGAAGTTCCCAGGCTAGGGGTCAAATAGTAGCTACAGCTGCCAATCTACACCACAGCCACAACAATTTGGAATCCGAGCTATATCTGCAACCTACACCACAACTCAAGTCAACGCCAGATCCCTTAATCCACTGAGCGGGGCCAGGTATCCTCCTGGATACTAGTCAGATTCTCAACCCACAGAGCCACAGTGGGAACTCCCTGGGAATTTATTAGTAATCAAAATAAATTAACAAATTGTATACCATATTTGTTGGATACAAATGATGACATATAATTGACAACAGCTATTTAGGCACAAAGTCAAACACTGGGTATTTTGCCACAATGTAAGACCATAGGATTTCAGAGTGGTTAATATGCTTATTAAATCCTTATGTTGCTACCATATATGGAGCAGATAATTATAAAAGAAGTATCTGTTGCATATCCAAAGAATATTGGCTGGTAAAATAAAATAAATATACATGGTTTTTACATAAGACTTTCCTTAAGCATAGCTTCAAAATCCTAATAGTCATTTAGCAATATTCACTATGCCAGGGAGATTCCAAACAAGAAAGGGCATTGTTCTTATTTTATCAACTTTGCCACTTACAGTCTAGTTGATGTCTGTCAGCTTGCCTAAAGTCACATGATCAATCAGTGATTGATTACAAAGAAAAAAAAAACTGCAGCTCAACATAAGTTGGATATTTAATTTTTCAATCACTTTTAACACATTCTCTTTACAAATATTCTTATGATGTGATTATATCAATGTGTCCTTTCCACTTTGAGTTTTTAAATAAAGATCTTAAATGATCCCAGAGAGTATATTCTACTTAGTTATCTGACATGTAGCAAAACCATCTTATACCTGAAGGAAAATGAGTGAATTTTTTGAGAGTACTAAACACGATGTTATTTTTGAAGTGTACATCCACAAAGCTAGAATGCATGAAACATGCAAAAGACATCCTCCCTCTGCAATGGACCTTTCCAGTGCCCAGTGTCAAACACAGCACAGCAAATCATCTGTGAGATGACACTGCCTCCTTCTTCCTCTTCAGAGCGTCCTCGAACCAACACAAAGTCCCTCTCAGCACTTTCAATGCTGTTGTAGTGAGATAATGAGTTTTTCTCTTCCAGTGCAAGAACTTGACTCAGGTACTTAATGGACAATGCTGTGACTTTCTGGCATGCAAAACTGACAGCTTCTCTAATTAGGATATAATCTTGGATTCAAGGAAGCTCATACATTTAAGAGATGGTGTGATCTTTTGGTGGACACATCTAACTTAAAAGAAGATCTTCTCGTGAAACAATTTAATCACCTCTTTTCACCTTTTTAAATATAACTTTGTTGGGAGTCTTGACAGCATTCCCGTTTGTCCAGGGGATAATCACTTTTTCAGTTTGACTTGAGAATCAGTTCTACCGTGAACAACATTAAAATTAAAATAATTGAAATTCAGCTTCACATCTACCTTATGCATTAGAACTTTTCCCATGGTATTTAATGTTATGATTTTCCATTTTCATTTCCACGCTAAAAGAGAATGAGCTGATATAATATGTAACAATTAAGATATTTTCTTACATAAGAGCTGACTATCTCATAACTTCCTGGTACCTATAACTTCCTCTGTTTGAGTAAACTATGGAAAACCCTCTCACTCTACTTGCTTGACTTTGACTCCACCCAAAATATATAGGAGGCAAAATCGATGTTCCAAATTTGATGGGGTGTCACAATCAAACCTCTTCCTTCCAAAACCCCATGGCAAACAGCTGGGTTATTTGTGTTACTTCCTCATTACTGAGGGCTGCAACATCAGGGCAAGCAAAACTTCAAAATTTCAATTTTCTCCACCTCCCTCCCATTTTCTCTAGATCCTTCTTTCTCTTAAGAATTTGAGAAATTTGCTGTTCCAATGTAACAAAAATGAATGATATCCCACCCAAGAATCACATAATAGTAGATGCATTATATTTGACAGATCAAAGGAAAGTTTAAAGGTAGAACTTCAAGGAGTTCCGTTGTGACTCAGCAGGTTAAGGGTCTGGTATTGTCACTGTAGCGGCTCAGGTCACTGCTGTAGTCCGGGTTTGACCCCTGGCCCAGGAACTTCTACATGCCACAGGTGCAGCCAAAAAAGGTAGAACTGCAAGAGTTGAAGAAGTTTAGGAGGGAAACTGGGTGGGGTGGGGGGAAGCGTCCTTGTGTCTTAAGACCACACTGTGTTGGGCTGACTCACCTGCTGGGACACTAACTGGCCTGATTTATGAGCTTGAACCTTGAGGAAGATACTTGTCCAGGAGATAGGACGCAGTAAGATCTCTTACGATTACCACGTGGCACATATTTTCTGATGCCCCCTTTTGATTTTGAATAACCTCTTTCATGAGCCCAATGAACTTAACACTTACATTCTTGTGTTTCCATTTTTTGATTTGGAACAGATATTATGGAAAACATTACTGAACTGATGACTCACCACTAACCCAGATTCTTGCACCACATCACTACTGGACAACATCAATGGCTGTCTTTTGGATACTGCCATTTTCTCATGTGGACAAACAGGAGTGTTGGACCAGAAGGTACCTCGGAACACTTATACCTTAGATTCATTGATTCCATTGGGAAAAACCTCTGCTTGATTTACTTTTCCTTGAAAGAGTCCTGGTTAATCAGGAGTTCCCATTGTGGCGGGGCAGAAACTAATCTGACTAGAAACCATGAAGCTGCAGGTTCGATCCCTGGCCTCGCTCAGTGGGTTAAGGATCCGGCGTTCCCGTGAGCTGTGGTGTAGGTTGCAGATGTGGCATTGCTGTGGCTATGGCGTGGGCCGGAAACTGTAAGTCTGATTTGACCCCTAGCCTGGGAACTTCCATATGCCGCGGGTGCGGCCCTACAAGCCAAAAAAAAAAAAAAGGAGACAGTCCTGGTTAATCATATGTTCTTAAATTTTCACAATCTTTCCATTGATTTAGTGATGTGCTTATGAATTAAGCTGACTCAGTGTTTTATTTGAGGTGAGTTACTTGCCCTTTTAAAAACATTTATCACTGATAAACTGAAAGGAGGAAGAAGATATTAAAAACTAAGTATGCAGATAAAATCAGAAAGCAATGCCCTGAAATCCATTTAAAATAGTCAAATTAATAATCTAGTGGCTAATATGATCATTGTCAATATTGACCACCTTACAAAACCGAAATACATTAAGTGAAATTAAAGCATACATGCTTTTGTTGTTGTTGAATCAGACAATAAATACTTAGTGGACTTGATATTGTTTTATGTGGGGGGATACAACAGTTCAAAAAGAAAACAAATCCCTTCCCTTGGAAGGGAAGCAAGGCTATGCATGGGAGAGTCAGTGATGGCACCAACATCTCTGACTGAACAACTGAAGGAAAATTTTTGTCATTTACGAGACTACAAGAAAGGAGTGGGCGTGACAAGTTTGAGGTTGGAGGATCAGGATTTCAGTTTAAGTTGTGTTAATTTGGGGTTTTTAGAAATCTAAGCAGAGATATAGACTATCCAGTATCCAAGTTTGTGGCAGATGGATACAGGGCCTGGAAAGTGGGAGAGGCGCCTAAGCAGAAGAGTCTTTGGCAAATAGATGCTAGAGTTCCCATTGCGGCTCAGCAGTAAGGAACCCGACTAGTAACCATGAGGATGTGGGTTCGATCACTAGTCCTGCTCCATGGGTTAAGAATCTGCCATTGCAGAGAGCTGTGGTGCAGGTCACAGAAGTGGCTTGGATCCCGCATTGCTGTGGCTCTGGCATGGGCCAGCAGCTCCAAATCAACTCCTAGTCTGAGAACTTTCATATGCCTCAGTTGTGGCCCTAAAAAGCAAAAAAGAAAAAAGAAGGAAGGAAGGAAGGAAGGAAGGAAGGAAGGAAGGAAAGGAAGGAAGGAAGGAAGGAAGGAAGGAAGAAGGAAGGAAGGAAGGAAAGAAAGGAAGAAAGAAAGAGAGAAAGAAAGAAAATGCTATTTCAACCTATAAGGCATTATGCAATCACCAAGGATTTGGGTTTAGACAGAAAAGAGAAGTCCCAACTCTGAGTCCTGGGACTTAGAGTCTAGCGATCTGAAGATTAGAGGAAACCATGATGGAAGAGGTAAAAGGGACTTCCAGTCAGGCAGGAGAAAATTAGAAGCGTGGTGTGGTGTCCTGGAAATCAAGTAAAGAAATTGTTTCAAAGAAAAAATGACCCACAATATAATACTAAGTGTATGTCAAGTACAAGGACAACTGAGAATTGGCCATTGGATTTTGAAATGTGACACTGCTGACTCTGGCTGGAGTAGTGATGGATTTCTGGGAGTGTGTTCAAGAGCAAATGGAATAGATGCAAAGAAAATGAAATGATCTTATCTACAAAACAGAAACAGATCACTGACAGGGAGAGCGGACTTGCGGTTGCTGGGGGTGGGTGGGGGAAGAGGGACTGGGAGGGACTGGGAATTTGGGGTTAGTAGATGCAAACTATTACATTTAGAATGGATAAGCAATGAGGTCCTGCTGTACAGCACAGGGAA
>PVHT021183709.1:417787-457498 GCA_004024745.2 Catagonus wagneri | reverse complement strand
TAAATAGCAAGTGCTGGGGAAGATGAGGGGATAAAGGGAAATCTCGTGCATTGCTGACGGGCATATAAATTGGTGCAGCTTCTATGGAAAACAGAAACCTCAAAAATTTAACAACAGAGCTACCGTTTGATTCAGCAAATCCACTTCTGGTTATTTATCCAAAGAAAATGAAAACATTAATTCAAAAAGATATATGCACTTCTACATTCACTGTAGCATCATTTACAATAATTAAGATGTGGAAACAACCAAAGTGTCTATTGACAGATGAATGGAAAAAGAACATATCACACACACACACACACACACACACACACACACACACAGGAATATTTTTCAGCCTTAAAAATTCTGCTACTTGCAACAACATCCATAGACCTTGAATGCATTATGCTAAGTGAAATTAAGTCAGACAGAAAAAGATAAATACCGTATGATCTCTTATATGTGGAAGGAATCTTAAAAGGGGGGGGGGGCTCATAGATACAGAGAACAAATTGGTGGTTGCCAGGCCAAATGGAATGAGAGATTGGGATATGGGCAAAATGGGTAAAAGTTATCAAAATGTATAAGCTTCGATTTTGTTATAAAATAAATGTCATGGGGATGTAATGTATAGCATGGCCACTGTAGTCAACCACAAATAAAAAATTCTGTAGCTATGCACAATGATGGGGTGTTAACTAGACTTATTGTGTTAATCATTTCCCAATATTTATAAATAGTGAATCATTACGCTGCATAGCTGAAACTAATGTAATGTTCTATGTCAATTATGTCTCCATTTAAAAAAACAAGAAAAGGCAAGTTAAGAAACAGTTGGGTGTGCCAAGTATTAAAACATATTATATACCTCTGTAATTAAAACAGTATAACATTTGGAATTTCCATCATGACTCAGCAGTATGAAACTGACCTGTATCCACGAGGAAGTGGGTTCAATCCCTATCTCCACTCAGTGGGTCAAAGGTGCAGCGCTGCCATGAGCTGTGGTGTTGGTCGCAGATGCAGCTCGAATCTGGCATTGCTGTGGTTATGGCATAGGCGGCTGAAGTTCCAATTTGAGCCCCAACCTGGGAACTTCCATATGCCATGGGTGCAAACCTAAAAAGAAAGAAAAAAAACAAACAAAAAAACAGTGTAGCATTAGATCTTGGAGGACTGGTTGACCAATGGAATCAAACTGAAAAGCACAGAAATAGAATTAACCTCATATAAAAATTTAACATACAATAAAGCCTGCATCTGAAACGACTGGGGACAATATGGACTTTTTTTTTTTTTTGGTCTTTTGCCTTTTCTAGATCCGCACTCGTGGCATCTGGAGTTTCCAGGCTAGGGGTCTAATTGGAGCTGTAGCCACCAGCCTACACCACAGCCACAGGAACACGGGATCCGAGCCCCATCTGCAACCTACACCACAGCTCATGGCAACGCTGGATCCTTAACCCACTGAGCGAGGCCAGGGATCAAACCCACAACCTCATGGTTCCTAGTCAGATTCGTTAACCACTGAGCCATGATGGAAACTCCAGGACAATATGGACATTTTAATAACTGGTATTGAAATAACTGGAGAGCAAAAAATCAGAACATAAAATTGAATCTGTTCCTTATACTATGATAGATTCTAAATAGATCAAATATTTAAATGTAAAAATTAAAATCATTCAAGTATTAAAATAAAACATGGCTAAATTTTTCTATAACATGGGACAGGAAAAACTCTTCTAACTATAATCAAAATCAAGACTCAATAAGGAAATGATTCAATACATTGAACTAAAAAATGTTAAATTTAAATAAATTTTAAATTTCATACTCTTACGGATAGGAACATTTTATCATGATCAAGATAAAAAAAATGGAAAACCAGAAAAATAACTTATTTTTTCAAATATGTCATATTTTATCATTGATAAGATATAATCTGAATATTTAAGTAGCTTTTTTAAAACAAAATGAAAAAGCCAACAGTCAGGAAAAATAGACATGATATGTGAACCATCTGTAGGAAGAGAAGAGCAAATGGTCCTTAAACATGTAATAAGATGTTCAACTGATCTTGAGCACTGATGATGAAAAAATGAAATTTTAAAACTTCTCTGGGGAGTTCCCTTCGTGGCTCAGTGGTTAACGAATCTGACAAAGAACCATGAGGGTGCGGGTTCGATCCCTGGCCTCGCTCAGTGGGTTAAGGATCCGGCGTTGCCGTGAGCTGTGGTGTAGGTTGCAGACGCGGTGGATCCCGCGTTGCCGTGGCTGTGGTGTAGGCCGGCGGCTACAGCTCCTGTTAGACTCCTACCCTGGGAACCTCCATATGCTGCGGGTGCGGCTCTATACAAAAGCAAAAAAGACAAAAAACAAAAACAAACACACAAAAAAACTTCTCTGGGACACCATTTCTCCTCTATCAGTCTGGGAACAATTGGAAAATTGAACAATGGATTTTTATTAAAAAGGGCTCTTGATAGCATTGCAGGTAGTGGGGAAACTTGGAGTCTATACAAATGCCCTTCAGTCAGAATCTAGTTACATTTTGATTTGTTTATTCAACGGAATAGCATGTGACTGTTCAAAGAACAAAATAAGAATAAACAAAATCACTGGACTTCTACTTTTAACCAGAATTTTCTGTTTAAGTACCTACTCCCCGACCCAGGAAAAGGCATAGTTTTTAAAAGAGTATTTTAAATAAAAATCAGCAATTACTAGGAGCTCCCATTGTGGCTCAGCAGGTTAAGAACCTGAAAAGTAATCCATGAAAATGCACGTTTGATCCCCGGCCTTACTCAGTGGGTTAAGGATTTTGCAGCATTGCAGCAAGCTGCAGCATAAGTCACAGTTATGACTCGGATTTTGTTGCCATGGCTGCGGCATAGGCTGGCAGCTGCAGCTGCTATTTAGCCCCTAAGCTGGGAACTTCCATATGCTGCAGGTGTGGCCCTAAAAAGAAAAAAAAAATCCACGGTCACTATTAAAAAGCCAGTTTATATTTTGCTTATAGGCAAACATCACCTCTCACTCTAAAATCTTCTAAATAAACTAGTGCACTTAACTTTCAGTGAGGTATAATATAAAACCATGTGCGAAACCTCTGAACAAAGTCAACCAAACACAGTGAAAGTGCAAACTGACAGAGTTATTCATGATGTGGAAATTTAAATCAGATAAAAAAAGAACCTTGATTTGGTTAGAGACCTGAATCTGTAATTTACATTCCACAAGATGAAAATCACCATTGCCAGGAGTATTCTAATCAGTAACCCAGAGATTCGGTAACCAGCTGGGGGATTAGGGGAAGAAGAAAGAAGTCATCAAGTCATCAACATTTGTCTTATTAATGTCAATCTTAGCAGCACATTTTCTTGAAAGGAAACACTAAATAAGAAACACTCATATTTCCATTACAAAGTCATGCATTTTTATTGCAGCTTGAGAGTCTCTGTTAGAAGTATGACCAGGAATATGAGATTCTGGCACCAAAATATCAAGTGCTATGACTCAGTCATTAATAAACCTTCTGATTGGATTATATACAACTATCATACCAAGGATCAGGCTTTGTTCTAGGGACTGAATATTTGAAGTTCACCATTGTTGACAGATGATTGTAATTCAATGTGTTAAGTTCTCTAAAAAAAGTACATATAAAAGACAGAGAAGAAAACTCGAGACTGTTAAGGATGCCTTCATAAGGCAAACAGTGGGTGAGCTGTGTCTTAAGGAATGTTTTCTTCCTTAATCTACTCCATAACCAGACGGGAGAGAGGAATAATGCCTGTGCAAATGGATCAGCAAGTACAAGAGAATGGAGCACGATCTTGCACGATCCATCTAGGAAATAACAGAATAGTTCCTTCGCTAGTCCTGTCGACTGCTGTGAATGTGGGTGCAAACGAGGCTGAAGTTTACCATGAGGCCACCTGCTGAAGGCTGTCTCTTCTACAAGGCTAAAACATCTGTAAACTGTTTAAGGAGGTTGAAAGACCAGCAAAGTTCCTCAAGTAGGATGATGATTTCTTTGGGTTTTACAAAGAGAAATCTGGTAGTAACATTACAACTGGGCCAGAGAAGTGAGAGACTAAAGACATCTTCCTAATTATCTAAAGTTAGTATTAGTCAACAGGACTTGATACTTAATTTCATATTTAAGGTAATAAAGAGGAAGAAGTCACTTTGACCCAAGCAAAATCTCAAGGCCAGCCAGACTGAAGGAATATGGAGAGGGTCTACTGATCAGGGAGGATATGGTGGTGTCACATGGCCAGGAGTCATAGCTGTGGGGCACTATGAGTCACTGGAGCTTAGACTCACAGTTTCACATAGGAGTACGAATAATAGTATATAATATAATGATAATTTTTTATTATGGTGTAGAATAATAGCTAATGTTTATTGAGTTTGCTGTAGTCTAAAATCTTTGCATAAATTCTTTAATGCTCACAACCACACTATTAGGAAAGTTTTCTTACAACCCTCAATCAAAAGATGAGGAAACTGAGCCTTATCAGGGACAAAGAGTGCCAATATTGTGTGAATGGGGGATGTAAGGTTACTAGGCAGTCTGCCTGACTCTTGAGCCATCTTTTTGTCCCCCAAGCCCCAACGCCTTAGGTGGTATCCAGCTGAGAAATATGACATAAGTGTTCTAACTCCAGGCAAGAATATTCACTCACCAGTGTATAATTGGGTCTTTTACCTACTGCTTCAAATATTTCCCTCTCAGTTATTAGTTTAGATTTTGCAAGCCCCAAAGGTGTCCAGGCGTGATTTGTTTTCATCTTGATTCCAGCACATATTGAGCCATTTTGTCAGCCTATGGGGAGAACAGACTGTTGTTTTTGTTTTGATTTGGTTTTTAAAAAAAAATGCAAGTAGCTGGCTTACTAGGTAAAAATATTGTAAGCTCTCACCTGGGGGCTCTCCTTTGGCAGAAAACCTGTTTGTAAGCTCCAGTTCCCATCATCTCAGTAGTTGAGATTAATGCCATGGGAAAGGTTTGAACATTGAATGTGGCAGAACTGGGTGATTTAACAGCTAAGCTGTGCAAATCAATTTACTCCACATCTCATGGTCATCTTGGAAGTTTACAGGAAAAGAAAAAAAAGGGAAGAAGAAAGTAAAAATGAGAGAAAAATTATCTTTCAACATATGGAGTTATATGTGATTTTTACTTACTCTTTTTTTTTTTTTGCCTTTTTAAGGCTGCACCTGTGGCAGATGGAAGTCCCCAGGCCAAGGGTTGAATTGGAGTTGTACCTGCTGGCCTACGCCACTGTCACAGCATGTGGGATCTGAGCTACGTCTTTGGTCTACACTGCAGCTCACCCATAGCAATGCTGGATCCTTAACCCACTGAACGAGGCCAAGGATCAAACCCACATCCTCATGGATACTTGTTGGACTTGTTACCACTGAGCCACAGTAGGAACTCCTACTTACTTTTTACACTCATCTTTGTCATTGCTTTTATTTCAATGTGCATGTGTTACAAAAAAAACTGTTATAATGTGCCTCCGATTGATGGGAATTGGTATATAGTGCAAATAATATGCTTCTTCCTCCCAGTCCCATTTCTAAATAAAAGATTTACGGGCTAGAATTTCACCTTTGGTGAGGGTGATGTGTAAAAAAATGTCTCTGGACAGGCTGGTGCAGTAGAGCACGAGAATGAGTCGTGTGTTTTCAGACTCCACCTGATCTCCTCTAGTGGGATCAACAAAGCGCACCGTCTGACCGGACTGCTCCTTGTCTCAGACACCCTGGAAGCCCGACCAGATACAGAGTACAGAACTATCCCTGGGTAGCACCAAGGTGAATTCAGATCGTATGGCCTGACCCTGGAACTCCAACAGGCTGTCACATACAATCACCCTGGTCATTTTATTAGCTGCACAATGGCACGATCCTACATTTTGTTATATTTTAGAGGGACACTACTTGACAAGTTATAACTGAGTGTAATTCTGTTCACATAATGCTAAGAAAAAGGATGTGAAAAAATACACATGCAAGATGACATGTGCTTATAAGAGCAACAAAAATGAAAAGAGTAGTTACTGTGTTGAGTCTGCTAGTTGTCTCCTAGTGTCCCTCTGTTCTTACTCGGGGAAGGCTGGATTCTTGCTGACTCAGGTTGTCCCAGAATAAAGGAAATGTTTCTCAGACTCTCCTGCTGCTGAGGGGCAGACATGGGACCCCTTGTTCTGGCCAGTGGGCCAGGATAGGATATAAGCAGAATTGCTCTGCATCTGGTTCCAGTGGCCATGCTTGTAAGATGGCCAGATGTTCTCCTTGTCTCCTTCTTTTCCTCAGTCTTCCTGGAATGCAGACGTGTTGGCTGCCTTTCTTGCAGCTATCTTGAATCATGAGGACCACAGCTGACATCTTCAGCAATGACAACAGTGCAGAGGATGCTGGGACCCTCATCCTGTATGACAGAGCTGTCCTGCCAGCACTTTGTGACATGCTGTCAAGTGAGAGAGAAAAAACTCTTTCACATTTAAGCCACTATTACTTTGAGTTGCTTACTTTCAACCAAATCTAATCCTAGACAGTACACCTAGGAGTACAACTAATGAGAAATCTAAAGGACGTATGTAAAGCACACTTTATTTATTTAATGAAGGATGTAAATGAATACTTGAATCAGTAGAGAATTATCTTAACTTTCTGGTTGAGAATATTCAATATTACAAAGATATAAATTTTCCCCAAATTGATCTATAAACTCAATGCCAACACAGTCAGAATCTCAACTGGAGTTTTAAATGGATCTTAAGGTTATTCTGAAGTTCATTTGGAAAATTAAATGTATAAGAATCTTCCTTAAAATGTGAGAAAAAGGATGATAAGTGGCAACTTGCTCTTTAGTACACCAACTATACTATAGAATGCATTAATTATAATAATGTGCTGTTAGCCCAGAAATTACAACAAATATACATTAATAAAGTAATTTTCATATGCTATATATGAATGTAAGCAAAAAGCATATATACAAAAAATGTATATATACACACATGATTATATATGTATACGTGTGTGTGTGTATATATATATGTGTTTGTGTGTGCAACCTGCTTACATTCACATGTAGGATGTGTATAAATATATAGCACCTGTACGGTACATAAACATATGAAAATATCTCTATGCTAGTATTTTTTAAGCAGGAATGTTAAGTGAGTGATGTCAAAGAAGTCAGATGTACATTTGGGGAAAATTGATTCATATTTTATTTCATATAATTTTCAAAAATAAATTCCAGACAGATTTAAATATCTAAATGTGAAAAAAAAATCTAAAAAAAATAACTAGAAGGTCATGCAGGATCCTATTTTTGAACAGAAATTTAGGTTGGAAGAACTTTGCTAAACAGTTCTCAGCAGTCATAAGAGAAAATTAAACAATTTTATTGTATAAAAATTTTAAATGTTTTTTCCTTTCTTTTTTGGAGGGGGGCAGTGGGGCACAGTTTTGGTATATGGAAGTTCCCGGGCCAGGGACAGAATGTGAGCTGCAGCTGCTGGCCCATGCCACAGCTGTGGCAACACCAGATCCTTAAGCAATTGTGCCACAGAAGGAACTCCTAAAATTTTTTTCAATAAATGGTACAGTAAAATTAAAATATAAGCAACAAATTTGCAGAAGATATTTTGTGTAACAGATAAATGGAAAATTTTAATACTATATAAAGTGCTCTTATAAACCCAATACAATGGGCAAAGCTTCCAAAGAACTATCAGAAAAAGAAATGAGAATAACCTACAAATATAAAAATGTACAAATATATTTAAAATTTTAGTAATCAATGGAATTCAAAGCAAAAAAGATAAGATACCAACTTTTTGAGTGTTCTATTGCAAAACTTTGAAAGATACATAAAATTTTATTTTGGAACGGGTGTGGTATACAGGAAGTCTCATGCACTATGGATGGAATCAAAAGAAAGCAACTTGCAGTCTATTCTGCTTTGTAGAAAAGGCATAACTTTTGGCCCACCAGCCCCTCTTCTAGCCCATGCACACAAATAAAAAGTGTTCAGAGCCAAAGTTTGGCATTTACTCCTGGAAACAGGCTGGCATGTGTCTTGTGACAGTCAGAATTGCCGGGCTCCACCCTGGCTCTTCCCCAGAAGTCCAAATCCATTTCCTTCCAAATCCAGAGTTTCCCTGTTTCCATCCTCCTAGACGGTGTCACCTCAACAAGAGAAACACTCTCAGCCTCCACAATGTTTTGAATTTAAAGGAGAAACTCAGTTAAGATGGTAAATGTCTGGAGTTCCCATTGTGGCTCAGCGGCAATGGACCTGACTAGCATCCACGAGGACGTGGGTTTGATCCCTGGCCTCGCTCTGTGGGCTGAGGAGCCAGCGTTGCTGTGAGTTGTGGTGTAGGTCACAGATGCGGCTCGGATCCCATGTTGCTGTGGCTGTGGCGTAGGCCAGTGGCCATAGCTCTGATTTGACCCCTGGCCTGGGAACTTCCATATGCTGTACGTGCAGCCCTAAAAGCAAAAAGCAGAAAAGAAAAAAGCAAAAAGCAAAAAAAAAAAAAAAAGATTGTGAAATATCTTAGTATTAAAATATATCTAAAGGACGGCAAAAGCACAGTTTTAATTGTATAGAGTAATAACGGTATTTAGCAGTGGATTTGGAGATCTGAAAAACTGCAGATTTGGAGTTCCCATTGTGGCTCAGGAGGTTACAAACCTGACATAGTGTCTTTGAGGTTGCAGGTGCTATCCCTGCCTTGCTCGGGGGGTTAAGGATCCACCATTATGGCAAGCTGCAGCATAGGTCATGAATGCAGCTCAGAATCCGGTGTTGCTGTGGCTCTGGTGTAGGCTAGCATCTGCAGCTCTGATTCAACCCCTAGGCCAGGAATGCCATAGGTTCAGCTGGAAAAGGAAAAAAATTTTTTTAAATTAAAAAAAGAAAAACTGCCAATACTACTACAAATATCCTGGTAATGTATGCTAATAATGTAAATTGAGAGAAGTGGTTTAATTTATTCATGTGTAACAAAATACCGTTTACTATATACATCAGAAAGTTACAGTAGTTCCCATCACGGCTCAGTGGAAACAAATTTGTCTAGCATCTATGAGGACACAGGTTCAATCTCTCGCCTTGCTCAGTGGGTTAAGGATCTGGTATTGCCGTGAGCAGTGGTGTAGGTCAGATCTGGCATGGCTGTGGCTGTGGCTGTGAGCAGTGGCTACAGCTCTGATTTGACCCCTAGCCTGGGACCTCCATGTGCTATGGGTGTGGCCCTAAAAAAAAAAAAAGTTGCAGAACAGAAAGATTCAGAAGCTCTTTAGTAAAGGTTTTAAAATATCTTAACTAACTAAAGCAACACAAAAATACTCAATTTTTTTACTACTGCAATAAAATATTGGTCTTTTTTTAGACTGCCTTATCAAATTGCCCTATAATTAATGATTACTGAAATATTTAGAATCTGTTAAACAGCAGTCTTAGAAATATGTTTTCCTAATTAACTGTCAAGTTCCAATGACGCAAAAAGATATTCACTTTCTTGCTGTATAAGCGTGGAAGCAAATGCTCGAAAGAGTAAGTTCTTATCCAATTAACTATCATGCTTCTATGAATCCAATACAATGATTTCAGAGAAATAGCACAATAGAGTGAATAAGAATCAGAGCCCCTGACTCTGTCTACCAGCTGCATGAATATATGCTGTTTACATAACCTCCCTGACAATCAGTTGAATTTTTTTAAATGTGAGTGGATTTCGACATCCACACAGTTGAACTTTGAGGAATATCATACTTTCAAAGGGTGCCAGTGGGCTTTGGGAAAATTAGGCTATATAGCTCCTTTTTGACCCCTAACCTGGGAAATTCCATGTGCTGTGGGTGTGGCCCTAAAAAGACAAAAAAATATATAAAATAAAATAAAATGAAATAACTGGGAATAAAATTCAGAAGAATTCAAATGACAAGAGTAAATGATGAGAAATGGTATGATTTTATTTGGATCTTCTTAAGTCTAGAGTCTCTTCATTTTAGCCATATGTCTACATTCTAATTATTTACAGTTTATATTAATATCCATATGGTAAGAGTAAATATTGGCAGGTATTGACAGCATCTTACTTGTTATTCAAATAGACAATCTTTGCAATCTAGTATCATAATTGCAATCTCCTAAAGAGACATCAACATTTCTATCTGGTCAAAAGTATTGCTTGATGAATAAATCTACATTTTGCATTACAGATTGCTTTGCTATTTGCTTCATCTTGCTTAAACTCCCTGCATCATTCATGACATTGTGATAGAAAGACACACACACACACACACACACACACACACACACACACACAGCCACACACTGTGTTCCATTAATTTTATTTGTTAGCTTAGTGAAATCTCCAGTCACTGCATCCAAATAGCTTCCCTTTTTTTCTGGGTCAAGAACACGAAGTGGCAAATGCAGTGCGATGCCCCTAGAAAGTCTTCCAAGAGTTACGATGTCTCCCTATCTCAGGCTGCTATGTAACCAAAGGGTCAGAGGTCTACAAAGGTTCTCCTGAGGTGTCCTAGTCCATGCTCCTGCCTCCAGGCTAAGTCTTATGCACCTCCCCAGTAAAATGCACAGTGCAAAGCCAACTTTGGAGACTATCTCTATACGGAGAAGTAAATGCCTGAATGTGTCAATGTGTCCATGTGTCCATGTGTAAATGTGTAAAATGGAATATGACCGAAAGTACTAATGTTTTTTAACCAACATTTTAAAGAGCCTTAACAGTTTAGAGAAATTACTCCTGGACTTAGTGATTTGGTAACTAGATAATACATTTGATGTCATGGTTTGGACTTATCAGGTTGGTTAGTCCACTCTGTTTCCCAACTTATTAACACTAGGATTTTAATTACCCAGGGGAAGAGCAAAAAGTAGCCTAAACCAGATGATTTTAAGGGTACCAAAAGCTTGCACACCTCATAACATCTCCCCATCTACATAGTTGTAGATCTATTTCCTCCCCTTTAAACAGGGTAACTTCAGGGAAGGCTCTGAAGCCTGTTTTCCTGCATTCTGATCCTGTTTCCATCACTTCTGAGTAGAGGCACCAGAGGCAAGTTTCCTAACCTCCCTGAGTCTCTCAACTGTCTGTCAAACAATAACATAAAACATGTTTTAGAATGGTTGTGATAAAGTGAGGTCAGATATGTACTTAAAGCACATAGAACAGTGCCGGGCCCATCATTAAGTGCTCTGTGTTGACTCTAATTAATATTGTTGGAAAGCACCATGAAGAAGTGTGGCCAAGATGACAAAGCAGGAAGACCCCAGACTCACCACCTCCCATGGGTACAGAAAATTACGACTGTTTATAGAGCAACAGTGATGAGAATTGCCTGAGGACCAGCAGAAAGGATCTTCTACAAAAAGGTAATAAGAGACCACAATAAGATGAATAGGAGCGTTGGCAATGCAGTCAAGACCCACACCCCATTAGGAAGGTAGTTTTATGAAACATGGTCCCCCCAAAAAAAGCTTTCATAAATATTTCAATGCTATTTACTTTCCCCACAAGTTTATGTACTTACTCTTTGATTAGGCTATAAGATCACTCAAGGAAAACACATACTGCACACATTTGGGGGTCTCCAGTTATGATAGTATAACAGAGCGGGACCTTCGAGGACAGACCCCTCCCCATATCTTCTGCTGTTGCTCCTCTCTCAAGTCCTTAGAAAACCGTTGTTGATGTACATCCCTGAGTTGCTTTACAGATGCTAAAACCCCAACCAAATGAAGACGTTAACTACTCGAAGACATGAGCACATAGTCCCCAGACCTCCTGGACCCTAAGGACTGACGCTGTTAACCCTTATGATCCCACCCCATGCCCTCCCCGTCAGCCAGTCAGAGAACTGTGCATGACCTGGTCACTTACCCTGGACTCACCCCCCGCCCTTGCCTGGCCTCCAAAAATGCCTCCCTGAAACTCTTTGGGGAGTTTGGCCTTTTTGAGCAGGAGCTTCCCAGACTTTTTATATGGTGCCTGCAGTAAATGTTGCACTTTCCTTCCCCAGAACCTGGTATCAGTAGATTGGCTTTACTGGGCACAAGCCTGGGTACCCAAGTTTGGTTGGATAACAATAGTTCCGAAATTTCTCTTCATGAAGGGGTTACAGTACTTTCTGTTGAGGGATTATGTAGGAATGAACTGTGGGATTTCTCTTGAATCTTCATTTGCAAAGCAAACATTTGTATGATATAGATGATGTATTTATTTGGAGCACCAGGAGGGGCTGATAGAATTTGGGGTTCACAAAGACTTCCAATTAGCCCTTGGCCCCAAGACTGTACAATAGTGCTATGTGCGTAGGGGGCACTTAAGAATGTTTTATTATGTATAATTTTATTAATATGAAAAGATTCAAATGCTAGGAAATGCCATGGTGCCTTCAGAGATATTAAAGAGAACAATATTCCCATGTAAAAATAGACAGATTGCCTCACCTTCACACATGGTGACGGCTGCTCCCCCGCTCTAGATCCCATCCAGAATGTCCCATTATATCAGCCCAGCGATCTATGGCCACTCTGAACCAGGAGCAGGAAGATAGTAACCTTAAAAAGAAAGTCTATTTTAGGAATTAGAATCAAGATTTTATAGCACAATAATGTCTAAGACCATCCCTTTTTCCTCTATAAAACTTTCAAAGAGGAGCCAGAATTTAATTAAACTGCCATTACTCCTGAATTATGTATTCTGTTTTCTATTTTTTTCCAAAGTTCTTCATTGTCTTTTCATTTTCAGCTTACGACAGAGGAGGAGGAAGAAGAGAAGAAGGGGGGGATGGAAAGAATGACTTCCAGAGGAAAAGGGCACTGTTCAAGAAAACATTTGTAATTGTGTCAAATATTTCCCATTGTGAGGGAGGAATGGGCACCTACCCTACTAGGTTCTTGGCTGAAACGCTCCTAAAATAAAAAGAGCAATCAACAGCTCATATTCGACCCCTAGCCTGGGAACTTCCGTATGCCAGAGGTGTGGCCCTGAAAAGCAAAAAAAAAAAAAATTTTAATTAATTTTAAAAATTAAATCTAGATATTCTTCTTTCTCCAACAGCCCCTACATCTGAAGTCAGATTAATTCCTCAGGGAAAAGCCCACTTATATTACAAACCCCACTTACTGCATTTTGCGAAATATTCTTAAATAGCCAGTCACAGCAGAACTTATTCCAATTTTTGAGACATTTAAAAATAAATCATTATATGCAAAGTATAGAATGATGAATAGACTGCACAATATTCAGCTCAAAATGAAGAGCCAATGACATGGTTTGATCATTGCAGTTGACCATGGTATTGACACAAAATAACTGGGACTATTTAATCATTTTGAAGGTAATCTTAAGTTTAAAAAAACCCCCACATACCTAAAGAAAGCATTAATAAAGTGCTTTATTTTTTAAAAATATTTACTGGAAGTTCCCATTGTAGCTCAGTGGTAACAAAACTAACTTGTAACCATGAGGCTGCAGGTTCGATCCCTGGACTTGCTCAGTGAGTTGGGGATCTAGCGTTGCCATGAGCTGTTGTGTGGGTCATAGACGAGGCTTGGATCCAGCATTGCTGTGGCTGTGGTGTAGGCCGGAGGCTGTGGCTCCAATTCAACCCCTAGCCTGGGAACTTCCATACCTTTTTTAGATATACCTCCCCCCCCAAAAAAAAAGATTTACTAACATCTTTCACAGAACCCAAAATCTTTGTATCTTAAGTAGCAGAATCTATAGAATACTGATTTGTTTTTACTTATTCAAATTCAACACTCAGTAAAACCAAAAAAGAAAGAACTTGGTTCCTTTAGTAGAGACTCACAATACACAAGCATAGCAATGTAGTGTCATAATGGTCAAGTCATCACGGGAAATATTGTGACTATCAGAATGTAACAGAAATCAGATTTTTAGGGAGTTCCCATTGTGGTGCAGTGGAAATGAATCCAACTAGGAACCATGAGGTTGTGGGTTTGATCCCTGGCCTTTGCTCAGTGGGTTAAAGATCTGGTATTGCCGTGAGCTGTGGTGTAGGTCGCAGATGCGGCTCGGATCCCATGTTGCTGTGGCTGTAGTGTAGGCCAGCAGTTGTAGCTCTGATTAGACCCCTATCCTGGGAACCTCCACATACCATGGATGCGGCCCTAAAATGACAAAAAGACAAAAAAAAAGAAAAGAAATCAGATTTTTAAAATATTAAACCAATGCATTTTTCCTTTTCGTTAATCCGGTTCTTTCCCATGTAACTTTCTGACCCTTAAGGCTACGTCATGAAAGTTATTACCTAGAAAAAGTATGAGTGGAGTGATCTCTCTAGGTTCATGTTGTCAATGAATATGAACCAATAGTCAATATGAAAGAAGTGGAAAATTTTATTTTTTGGCTGTGCCCACCGCATGTGGAAGTTCCTGGCCCGGGGTCAAACCCAGGCCACAACAGTGACCCGAGTCACAGCAGTGACAATGCTGGATCTTTAGCCTACTGAGCCACCAGAGAAATCCAAAAATGGAAATTTTATTCAAGCCAAATTTCAGGATTATAATCCAGGAATAGCAACTCAGAAAGCTCCAGGAACCTGTTCTGCCTGTTAGAATTTAAGACACGGTTAAATAAGCTTTTTGAGGAGAGGGCTGTATTTTTTTTTTTTTTTAGGGCTGCACCTGTGGCATGTGTAGGTTCCCAGGCTAGGGGTCCAATCAGAGCTGCAGCTGCTGGCCTACACCACAGCCACAGCAACGTGGGATCCGAGCCGCGTCTGCAACCTTCACCACAGCTCACGGGAACGCAGGATCCTTAACCCACTGAGCAAGGCCAGGGATCGAACCACGACCTCATGATTCCTAGTCAGATTCATTTCCGCTGAGCCACGATGGGAACTCTGAGAGGGCTGTTTGTTAGGTGACATATTTTTGAAATTTCATAATCCAGATCTAAGCACCATGTGACATCTTAAGGGCTCAAGAAGAAATGTTATCTTTAAGGAGTTTTCTTGTTGATGCTAAGAGAAGATTGCTCTTTATGATGGAGCAGGTATTTCTGCTGATGGGGAAGTTTTGGTTGATACATAAGGCAGATATGCAATGCACTGTAGAGGTGAGAGAGGATACAGAGGTCAGAGAAGTATTGCTTATGTTTACATTTTTCTTGACATGCCATAAAATGTGGATTTTATTTCACAATGTGTATTATAAAACATCCAAGTCCAGTGTTCTAGGAGCCCTAGAAAAAAGCAAGTGTTACTTGGCTAACAAGCGTGTTAATGGTTGGTACTAGCAGTGGTCACTGTAGCAGAAGTAAGATGTTCTTGTACCAAAACTGACTGGGTGGGCCACCAGGCCCAGGACCAAATGGAAGTCACACCTAGAAAAAGAGGGTTCATTAGTGCCAGCCAGAAACAAAATGGGATCTTCTTCCACGGAGGGCAAGGTCCCAACTTTGCAGGACTTTTGCCAATTTAGAAAGGACAGGTCATGATTTTCATTATTGATAAGCACATAAAGCAGATCCCAACAGCATGCCCAGTTGGACCAGGGACTCTTCCATGAGGTCAGTGGGAAGTACGTGCACACCTGCCTTCTCAGTGTCCCCTAACCCATCACCATGAGCTTTGCCTACATTCAAGGACCGTTTTTTAAGGAAAAGTTGAAGCAATCATCAAATTTTTAGAGAGAAGCAAAACTGGCTGTTGAATTTGAATTTTATTAAATTATTGCCCAAAGCAAACTGAGATGACATTAAAGAAATTATTCTAAACTTGAAAATATAATGGGGGTGGTGGTTCATTAAGAAGACTAAGACCTTTATAAGCAAACAAACAACAGCAACAACAAAAACCTAAATTTTTTACACAACTGAGTATATTGCGTATTTTATTCCATGTATGAATATTCTTAGAAAGATTTAATGAAAGACATTCAACAGAGATTAAGAGAAATTAAACAAAGTATAAATGATTGCTAATTGGTAATAATCGAAGAGTTTGTCACAATGAAATCCCTTGCATTTGTTCTACAGAAAAACAGAACCAAAATGTGTGTTTGTGTTATCTATCTATCTATCTATCTATCTATCTATCTATCTATCTATCTTTTTTTCTTTTTAAGGAACTGGCTCAGATTGGCAAGTCTAGCTTTGCAGGGCAGGTCAGCAAACTGGAGACCCAGGAGAGCTAATGTTCCATTTGAGCCTGAAGTCTGTCTGCTGTAGAGCCAAGAAGAGTCGATATTGCCAGTGGGGGCAGTCTGCTGGAGAATTCTCTCTTTGTGGAGGACATTCTTCTTTTTGTTCTATACAAGCTTGCAGCTGAGTGGATAAGGCTCACCCACATCATGGAGGGCATCTGCTTTACTAGAAGTCCATCCCAAAACACCCTCACAGAAATATTCAGAATAATGTTTGACCAAATACCTGGGCATCTCATGGCCCAGCCAAACTGACAGATGAAATTAATGATCTCCCCACTGTACAACACTTTGATGATGTAGCTACTATATTGGAAGGGAACAGTCAGCTGGGGATAAAAGAAGGGAAATGGGCAAGAATCTGTTACATATATTTTAAAAAGCCAAAATTCAACTGAGCACATTTGAAGATCAAATTGGTTTCATTCAAGTATTTTTAGATTTGTCAGCATAGCATCTAGCAAATAAAAAGGAGGTCCAAGGGTTGCAGAAAGACAGAGGGCTTTAAAGGGCAGTAAGAGGTGAGATAGGGATGTCGTAAACTAAAGAAAGGACCGTTTCAGGCAGAATCACCTTCCTTTGGGGGAAAGCAGAGCCCTGTCAGGTATAACCTCACTAGGGCTGGCCAGGAAATTCCAGATGACCGGTTAAGATAACACTTCTAGGAGAGACTGGAACTGGAATCAGGCTCTGAATCCAGTCTTTGTTTGCTGATGTAGGGCTTAGCACAAAGGACTCCATTTGGGGTCAGTTATCCTTTTTTTTTTGGGGGGGGGGGAGGTTAGGGCCACTGGCATATGGAAGTTCACAGGCTAGGGATTGCATCAGAGCTACAAATGCAGGCCTATGCCACAACCACAGAAATGCCAGATCAGAGCCACGTCTGTGACCTACACCACAGCTCATGGCAAGGCTGGACCCTTAACTCACTGTGTGAGGCCAGGGATCAGACCGGGATCCTCATGGATGCTAGTTGGATTTATTATCACTGAGCCATGAAAGGAACTCCTGCTACCTTTCTGTAACACATAATTTGGACCTCCATTTTTATGGAATAGCCGGGTAGGGAAGCAGAATAGATGAAACTGAGGAACCAGACTATGTCCTGGTATGAAAGGAAAGTACTTTGGGTGAAGAAGTAACAGATACTTACTTTAGGGAGCTTTCTGCAGATATTAAACCAAGAATAATCCTTGAATCAGAACTTCCGTTTAGTTTTCACTATTCTTTTCAAATCCAATGGAGGTTTTAAATTAGGGGAAGATGGTGTTAATAAAACAAAAGTTTAGAAGATATGGTTTTATCTCTTTTTTATAGTTGACACAAGCAAGGTTTCCTTCCTTCACCTTTTCATAATCACTGCTCTTAAACTGGGTGTCTCACACCACAGGACCTTGTTAATACCCAGTGGCCAATCAGGTAGCTCATTTGGTAAAGGTTTTTAGAAGAAAAAAATTTCTGCCGCTTGCTATAGCCAAGTCTAATGCACCAAGAGGAACACTAATTAAAATGTGCGTATTTTAGGAGTCAGATCACAGAAGGTGTTAGAATAGTAAAGTTCTGATTATTATCTAAAGTTGCACCATCAATGGAAACTTTAGTTAAAAGTAATTTGCCCTAGGAGTTCCCTTCTGGCACAATGGGTTAAGGATCCCTTGTCATTCCAGCGGCTCAGGTCACTGCTGGGATGAGGGTTTGATCTCTGGCCCAGGAACTTTCACATACCATTGGCATGGCCAAGAAAATAAAATAATAATAATAATAATTAATAATAATAATAAATTTGCCCTAGATCTAAAGGGAATGGAAAAGCAAGAGAAGAAAAGAAACTTGGCCTATCTATGATGAACAAAAGAGGAAATGATTAAGCCGAGAAGACTTAAAGGAAAAGTCATTCCCCCAAATGTCAGCAATTTAAGTCTTTTGTTGATATACTCTTGTATTCTTAATGTTCTGTTGGAGCATTTCATAGCTAAAAGTGGTTTAATCTGAAAAGGGTGTATTTCTCACACTAAACACATTGATTACATTAAGTTAATGGAGAAAGGTCCAATGCCCTCAGGGTCAAGTTGACAAGGCCAGTGTGGAGGTGTAGTCTATGCCATGCATGAACACATCTGCACCAGCCATGCACGTCCAAGGTCTTGTATTAGGATCACATCTGATTGTGCTATGATTGTTTATAGAACTGTGGTTGTATATAGCACAGGGAACTATTATCAGTTTCTTGGGATAGAACATAATGGAAGATACTATAAGAAGGGAAATACATATATGTATATAAAATATATGACTGGGTTACATTGCTGTACAGCAGAAATTAGCACAACACTCTAAGTCAACTATACTTTAATAAAGATCCATTCTAACAAAATTAATAAAATGTAAAGAAATAAAATGACAACTAAGGCTAGTAGAAAGATAATAGAATTAATCCTGGTGTGATTTCTAGCACATTAAAAACCCTTTCTCTGCACATTATTATTATCTTCAAATACAATAAATATTTGCAAACTGAACTACGAGCGAAAACAATCATGTGTAGTTTCCCCTCAGCCCTTTTCAGCAGTTCTGCAGGAAGCCTAAGAGGCCTCATTGAAAGTCACCAGCATGAAGACCACATAGGGTTTTAAAGATCAAAGCAACACATGCAAACTCCACTGACTTCAGATGTTAAATTAAAACATGAAGGCCTTTTTATTCTTGAAAAACTCTATTGGATTTTGTCAGAGAATTTGTGAATGACTTTCCTATTTCAATGTTTTAATTATTAGAGGTATTTGCATGAAAACAGGATCTTTATTTCTAAGAGTTCATCTGCTCCTGCTGTTTTTCCCTCACTTGAAGTCATAATCCAGTATAAGATAAATAGCAGCAGGAGGAGACAAACTCTTAAAAAACAAAGATCTTGTTTTCATGCAAATGATTCTGGTAGTGTTTTTGAAGTCAAACATAAGATTGATGGTATGCAAATAATATTGTCAGCAATATATTTTTTTCTGTATATTCTAGGATATTTTTTCCAAAGTGCTTGCTCTCTAAACAAAACTTAGTGTTAAGAGGAAATGATAAACAGTTTACTTATCAAATCCTAAGAATTATTACCAGGAAATTCAGATATAACTGAAATGTAGCAAGATAGCTCAAATGTCACTTTGAATAGGGTTCATATCACGTTCAACCAACACTTTCAAAAGCCAAATAATTCCATTGTGATTTCGGAAAATTCCCAAACTGGGTACAGGGTCCCATGATTCTTGGTGAAAAATCACCTAAAAATTCTTATCCCACCCGTATCTATTTAAATCACTTGTTCTTAACAATTATGCGTAGACTACACTGGAAAACTTCGAGAGAAATTAGATGAAGTCCGTCATCATCTGAAGCTATTTTTCTTGCTGACACATTTTATAACAAATTTTATTATATTGCTCCAGACCCCAAGTACCCTTCGAGGAGATTAAACCCCAAAGCCTTTGGCCTTGTCTCACTGTAGAGCCGCTTCTCCCACCTTGACCAGTCTGGGCTGCTCACTCTGCTAGAGAAGGGTTGTTGCCCATTCCTCCACCCACCCCTATATAACCTGTTCCCCATGCAAATAAGATATCCCACCTGAAGCCAATCAGAAAGTCAAACATGCCCGATACCGAGACCAATCAACCATCAGCCCTTACGCAGGACATTGGGGGCTGGGGCAGGAGAAATTGGGTCTCCACTCAGGTCAACCTGTTGGGAGGTGGGGAGGTTATAAAAACAAATTTTAAAATGAGTCGGCCCCTCTTTTTTAGCCTGCACACACATGAGTTTTCTCTCTCTCTCTCTGAAAATGTACTTCCTTTTTAATAAATTTGTAAAACATCCACCATTCCAATGCTTTGCTACAACAGAACTTTTTTGCAAATTAATTTTGACTATACCATCCAGAGGTAGGAAAATTTCACATGAATACAGCATACATATATAGACACACGTAAAGATAAAGATAGGTACACAGAGATGTGGCAACTCACTTGCTAACATATTGATGCCGGAAAGATGTTACTGGAATCCGGGTTCTTGTTCACGCAGTCGATGAACTCTGCAAACACACTGGCAGCAAGAAAGCAAAGTCTCTATTACAGGAAAGCATATAGCTCCCAGGGCTGCTGGGAGTGGGGAGAAGAGCCCCCGATCTCAATTATCCTGTAGGGGTTTTTATCCCTTAAAGATGGGAGTTACCAACACGAGGTCCAGAAAGATGTGGTTTTTCTTCCACTGGCCTTGCCCAGTTACCTATGTCAGTCCTTGTCCAATAGGGGTTTTAGGGGTGCAAATGTCCCAGAAGTTTTACGGTGTCTCTGCCCTTCTCTGCCCTTAGACTGAGTCACCATTTCTCTCATTCCTTTCCTGTCAGTTGAGGAGTGGGTTAGAGATTAAGGTCCATGCGGTCATAGCTACACTCCCTGCAGTAAACATGGCCTGTGGGAATATTACTCTCCGGAGCCCTTAAGCCACAAACGTTAGTCAACAGCCATATCAAAGTGCTCATTGAAGCCCATGCTCCTACACTGACTACCTGAGTTAGTATTCTGCCTCAGTATTAGCTAGGAGTCAGGTGCAATGAAACCAAACTCACTGGTTTATAAAAGAACAGTTGGATCTAAATTTTGTCTTGGCCATAATTAAATTCACTAACTTAGGTGACTAAAGCTTTTTAGTAAAATCTGCGTGGAGAGGACCTTTAAGATTTTTCGTTAGCCCAGTTTCCAAATCATTCATTTTTCTCTTTCTAAGGAGAAACTTCTCCCTAAAGTTTGCATTTCAGAGCATGGCTCTTAGGTCCTGGAGAAGATGGGGGTAGAAAATCTACATCACAAAGGCATCAGACATTTTAGGGGGATATTTGCCTATAATTATAGGTCTAGAGTTATTGCTATTGATTTTTTTTTTCTTCTTAAATGCAGGGAAATTCTGTTTCCAAAGTCCTAATCTTTGACAACATCTGTAAACATTCTGAGAGGAGTAGGCAAATTTTGGGGATTGGTAAAGTGGCCATTGAGTTGTTTCTAAGGCCTCATTTCTGGTTCTGTAGAGATTTGCAAGACAAGGCAGTTTCCCCCCCAAATCCTTCAAGAATTGATTTGCAGCCCAAACAATATCAAAAGGCTGATCCGCCCATGCAAGTATATTTTCTTTAATTACTTTTTTATCGAGTCTGAAGATTTCTACTGAGGCAGAATACTAACTCAGCTAGTCAGTGTAGGAGCATGGGCTTCACTGCATTATTTGTTATGGCTACTGATTCACATTTGTGGCCTAAGGGCTCCAGGGAGTAACATCCCCACAGGCCTTGTTTACTATAAGGAGTGTACCTGTGCCCAGATGGACATTGCTCTCTAACCCCTGTGACTCAGTTTATGGGAAGAAAAGGGCAAAGAAATCATGAGAATTACAGGACATTTCCACCCCCAAGGGCTCTATTGGACAAGGACTGATATAGGTAACTGGGCAAGGCCAATGGGAGAAAACCTCATCTTTCTAGTCTCCACGTTGATACCCTCCATTGCTAAGGGATTAAAAACCCCTCTAAAATAATAGAGAGGGGGGCCCCTTCTCCCCTCCCAGGTGTCCTGGGAGCTATTTGCTTTCCTGTAGTAAAGATTTTGCTTGCTTGCTGCTGGTGTGTGTGCGAAGTTCATTCTTCAGCTGCGTGAACAAGAACCAGGATTCCGGTAACATCTTCCCAGCATCACTAAAGTATAAATCAAAAGATTTCTATGTTCTAGAACTTCAGAGTCTGAGGCTTGTGTGCTTGTACCGCTCAGCTGGCACTGACCAGGTAGAGCATCCTCACTGGCCACAGAACCAAGCTCCGAATGAAGATATAGAGCAAGACGAAGGCAATCTCATCCCACCTACACTCCCCGGCTTACAGCAAAGGGCGCGAAAGAAAGCAAGGACCATCCCCGAGGAAAAAGCATCAGCAGAAAGCATTCATGCCAAATTTGTGTCAAAGTCAATACCCAGCAACGAATCCACACAAATATTCTCTCCTGAGAGTGAAACCAAGCAGGGAGCTCCTGGGCACTCAAGACTTTCCGTGTCTACCATTTCTCGTTTGGGGGGAACAAACTTCAGCCTCCGTGACCTTCCCTGAGTTTCAAAGTGTATTTTCAGTCGCTAATCAGGGAAGAGAGGGAGGCTTTCAAGAGAAAATGATGCAGCCTTGGGGCAGGGTCCTGTTTCCTCCTCATGAAATATGCATAACAATATGTTTGAGCTTCCTGCTGAACTAAAACCCCCAACAGAAAGAAGAACTACTTGATGAAGCATTCTTCATTCCCATAAGAAGAAGTAGAACCCAGTCCTGGAGGCCACTAAACGCCAACTTTGAAAGACAATGCAGGCTTGCCTCTATGCTGATCCTCTCTACAGCCCTATTTTCCACTTCCCAAACTGTAAAAATACCTTCTGATCTCTTCCAAGGGGAGCACACAGTCTTTAAGGCATTAGCCTGCTGTGACCCCTCCTTTGCCTGGCAGAGCAATAAAGCTCTTTTTTTCTCCTTCACCCAAAACTCTGTATTTCTGTCCAGCCCTGGTGAGCAGAGGCCGAATTCGAGCAACAGTGTCCCAAAAGAGCATAAGGAATATAGCTTTTCACTACGTGTACAGGAGCCTACATGGTTATGTGTTGCCCTGGAGGAGGAACCGGAATGCTGCCCTTGGAAATCAGGGAAGGCCATGGAGCCTGAATGAGGCACATTTCCTACCAACAAGAAATGCGGGACCCAGAAAGACTTTTGTGCCCAGGAGCCCCACAGGGCCCTTTACATTTTCAGTGCACTTTGCTGCCACGGAAGCCATGAAATGTCCTGGGCTTACTCTTCCTGGAGTAAAGAGTGGAGAATGGGCATCACAAGTCATAATCCCTGGGCCCCTTAGATGGATGAGCTCGCTGAGTGATACTATTCACCTAAGACAGTAGGCTCCCTTGGCCTTATGAACAGTCTTCTAACCATCACTTTCCGTGATAGGGAGAAAGTTGGTACATTCGCAACCTTGGGACTAGCTTTGAACTGCTCCAATAGGCAGTCACTGTGACTCATTGAAATTCATAGGAAGAGGCAAGGAGGCATCAAATGGAAAGTCCTCGGTCAAGCTATATCTCGGGGATGAGCACACATTCAGCAGTGCAGGAGGGTAAGTGATCGACAGGAGAGCTGGCTTCAAAAGGGAAGGGGTACCTTAAATGTGTGAATTACAGAGGAGAAAAAAAGTTTAAAAAGAAAGAGGAGAAGTTTTCTAGTAAGTTAAAACTAAGGGGAGGATCTCCCTGGTAGCCTAGTGGTAAAGGACCAGGTGCTGTCACTGCTGTGGCATGGGTTCAATCCCTGGTCTGGAAATGTCCCTATGCTATGGGTGTGGCCCCCCAAAATACCAAAGGGAAATGTTATTACTCTACTTTTGTGGTGAAAATGGTTCATTGGTTTTTATTTTTTATTTTTATTTTTGGGGCCACACCCACACCATATAGAATTTCCTGGGCCGGAGTCAGATCGTAGCTACAGCTGAGACCTACACCACAGCTGTGACAATGGTGGATCCTTAACCGGCTCACTCCACCAACGATCAAACCCATGCCTCCACAGTGAGCCGAGCCCACCACACCATGGCGGGAACTCTGGCTCATTGGTTTTCAGATGTTCATTTTCCACTGATTAAATTACCACGTGAGGTATTACCCCTTCTCATCACTTTTCCTATGCATTTCTTCAGACACCCATGCACGTTTGGTTCCCCTTGACACTAACCCGTGTCCAGCTCGGTTCCAGCTTTTTTCTGGGCAGCCAGGATATCCTTGTGCCCTAAAGGAGAGCGGTTGGCTCTGACCTGGGCCACTCAACAACCTACCTTCGGAGGGAGGCCAACAGATTCTGAGCAGTGAGCTAGACCGCCTGTTCCAGAAGCTTCTGCCACAAATTACAGTTGTAACATCTCCTCAGTGCATCCCAGCTATTGTAACTGAGCAGGGTCCTGTGGGGCTCCTGGGCTCAAAAGCCTATCTGTGTCCCACATTTCTTGTTTTTAGGAAATGGGCCTCATTCATCCTCGATGGCCTTCCCAGAGTTCCAAGGGGTAGGTTCAGACAGTTTCTGATCAGGGAAGGGAGGGGATGCAGAGACCAGGGAGAAACAGTCAATAACAACCGTACAGCCTTGGAGCAGGACCCTGGTTCCCTCCCAAAGGATACACATAATGATGTAGGCATCTTATACACTGAAAAAAAAAAGCTATATTCCTCATGCTTTCTTTTAGAAATGAATGCTTGAAAATTGAACAGCTGGGGGCCCTTGTGCTTCTTCCTTGTCGGATTACACCCTAAACACAGTCACCTGTGAGCACAACAGCCCGTGGGTTAAAGACTAATAGCACATGATGTGTTTCAGGAACTTTGCTAGTTTGTTCTAAGCTCTGATCAATATGAACTTTTCGCAAGTACTGTTATTCTAGGCAATAACCCAGAAGACAACTGTCACGATCATGCTGAGATCTACTGACACTACCTTCGACGTCTAAGATTCCCCCAAAGGAAGAAGTCATGTTTGCCCAGTCCTGATTCCTATCTGAAACCCTGCTTTTCTCCTTTTAGACTATAAATCTCCCTGCAATTCTTCCCAAAAGGAAGGCACAGTCTTTAAGGCATGAGCCTGCCGTGGCCTCCCTTGCCTGGCAAAGCAACAAAAGCTATTTTTTCTCCTTCACCCAAAACTCTGTCTCCACGTTTCTATTTGGCATGGATGGACAGAGGCCAACTTTCAGCAGCACTATTTCCAAACTTTCTCAAGTAAATTCGATTTGTTCAAACACACTACATTGGATCAAAATGGTTTTACCATGGGTACCATTTGATTTACTTAAACTCTGTCCGTAGCTTTATGGACCCCCGGGGCATATGGAGGTCCCAGGCCAGGGGTCAGATCCAAGCTGTAGTTGTGACCTAAGCCACCAGCTACAGCAACACTGGATCCATAACCCACTGTGCTGGGCCCAGGATCGAACCCGTGTCCCAGGGCTCCCAAGACACCGCCGGTCCCATTGTGCCATATCAAGGACTCCTATCCATAGCTTTATGAATATTGAGTACTGGTCTCTGTCTAGATGACATTCTCTGGGGCGTTAGTGACACAACTGGGCCCTGAGTAAAGGAAATTGAGCTGCAGATGCCAGATCCACGCAATGCCTGATTCTAAAGAAAATGCTTGGTTTCCACCCTGCATCTCAGTTCTTCTTCAACTCCAGTGCCTGAAATTCTTGTCTCTTCCTTCAAAGCGGCTCCGCCACACTCCCCTATGCTGATGGTTACGAATGAGGTGTCTGGCGGTTCCCGTGGCCGGCCTGCTGGAACATACAGATTCCCCATTGAGCTGCGAGGGCCTCCCTGCTGGTTTGTACCAGAGCCAAAATCTAAGCAAACTGGAGAAACGTGTGTAATCCTGCTGCCCTGGAACTGTCTTATCAGGATGGACACGAAGAGGAAGAAGGCCTGTCCCCGTCACACAGAGCGAATGGTGTGACCTGCCAGAGAGCCTGGGAGGTTTTGAGCTTCCGAGATGACCTGCCCTTCTCAGCCCAACCTCTGTCTCTTTGACACTGGAGGGTAGCACCCACGTTTTCTGATAATATGAATTAGAGATGATACACAGGTAATACCTACCGCAGCATCTCAGATACAGCACTTCTCGGTTTTTATTATTACTATAAAATGTGAAAGAACTTTAATTTAAAAAAGGAAGGAAATCGAATATATTTCTTTAACACATATTCAAAATTGAGTCCGGTAAACCCTTTAATGATTCTAATATTATTGTGCCCACTTGCACAATTAAAAGTAAAATCAACATAAACATCAGGATTAGTCTCAGGAAATTTAACACATTTTCTGATTTTTCTGTTAGGATTACCTATTTTTTTCTTTTCAAGAAATGTCACTATTCAAAAATCTTGTGCCTGAAACACATTTTTAATTTGCCTCAGGATAATCTAGCACTATTTAAAATGTACTTTAATCATGTTCCCTCAGAAATGTCCATTCTTCTCTCATCTTTTTACTAAGGATTTCAAAAAGAGCCTGAGAAATTTATGACTAAGAAAAACTGAGATATTGCTTAAGTAGCAAATAAAATGTAAGTGTCTGTATTGAATATATTGGGTGATCTTCTCAGAGCCCTGAGGCAAATACTAAATTTTTAATGACATGAAAATTAAATCAAAGTGTGTCTAAAAGCAGGATGTCATAATGTAAAAGGCCCAGGCTTGGAAGTGGAGGACCCAGGCAGGGTTTATTCATTCATTCAGAAAACATTTAGGGAGTGCATGCAGTATGCCAAACAGTAAAAATGCTGTGGCGAACACGACTGTTTCCTGCCTTCAAGCGGCCTTTGCTGCATTGGAACAGTCAGTAATCATCATTGTGAAGAGTCAAAACCAGTAAAGTTAATTGCGCCGTGGACTCACGATAGAGATATCAAACAATTATAAGAAAGCAAGGAAGTGCTGGAGTTCCCATTGTGGCGCAGCAGAATTGAATCTGACTGGTAACCATGAGGTTGTGGATTCGGTCCCTTGCCTTGCTCAGTGGGCTAGGGGTCCAGCGTTGCCATGAGCTGTTGTGTGGGTCACAGATGAGGCTCTGATCCAGCGTTGCTGTGGCCGTGGTGTAGGCCGGCAGCTGTAGCTCCAATGCTATGCTTTGGGTATGGCCCTAAAAAAAAGAAAGAAAGCAAGGAAGTCCTTCTGAAGAAATGTCTTCTTGACTAAGACCTGAATGTTCAGAGATGCTAAAGTGTCGGGGAGGAGAGGGAGCAGCTGAGGGGCAGAATGGGAAACTAAATGCTTGTTCTACAGAAGGGTGTTTCACAAGTGACACGAATGCCCAAGTTTCCTGGTACAGCGTGGAGCATAGGTCCACGGGCGGGAAGGGTGGGTACGAGACCCATTAAGGGCCCTGTGCGGTGCAGCAGGTAAGGTGTATCCAGGTGGCTGGCATGGGGATACAGAAGGATGGGCCGCTTTGCAAGGCTAGGATTGACAGCTCTGTAAACAAGGTTTGATGTCCCATCAATCAGGAAGGAGAGATAGAACAAGGGACAAATATGATGTCCAGACGCCAGACTGAGGAGCTGAGTGGACAGAGATGCAATTTACCAGCCCAGAAAACACAGAATAGAAAGTCTGGGGCTGAAGCTGATAAGAGGCCTTAAAAATACCCAAGGGAAGGTGTTTGGGAGGCCAGTGCATAAGTTTGGGTGTCTGTTCAGGAGTCTGGGCTGAGAGAAAGTCTTAAAAAGTGCAGAGCAGAACAAATAGCACATCGTGAACATTCAATAAGAGTCAGCTGTATTTATTACCAATAATATTAGGGGTAATAGCATATCAGGGCATAGAATGTAACCAACACCAACACAGAAAAGACTCTAAGATCTGAAGTCAGTCAGACATTAAAAAGGTTATTTTACTCATTTTGAAATGGTGGTAAATTTATACCCAATGAAAATATAAACATAATTCTTTTTTTTTTTTTTTGCCTTTTGTCATTTTAGTGCCACACTTGCGGCATGTGGAGGTTCCCAGGCGAGGGGTCTAACAGGAGTTGTAGCCACTGGCCTACACCACAGCCACAGCAATGCAGGATTCGAGCCACGTCTGCAACCTACACCACAGCTCACGGCAATGCCGGATCCTTAACCCACTGAGCAAGGCCAGGGATCGAACCCGCAACCTCATGGGTCCTAGTCGGATTGGTTAACCACTGCGCCACGACGGGAACTCCAATCCATTTTTTTTAAATAAGGAAAATGCCTATACTCTTCCGCCTCAAGGGGAAGGATCCTAGTCAAGCTTTCCATTAATTGCTTAACCTCTGGTAATGTACTTTTGGCCCCTGTAGTTAATCAATTGCTTTTCAAAGTCATCCAGGGCTTAGCTTAACTCTTTCAATAAAGGACTGTCACGTCATCAACACGGCAGAGCAAGCGTTTCTTACCATCTTCTCCTCAAAGAACACTACTTTGACAGTCCACATGCCAAGTCTCAGTTTTCTCATGTGTGAAATAAATGTGACCAAATAGAACCTCCCTCCTGTGCTTTAAACGAGACAGAGCTTAGAGAGCCCATTGTGGCCATGAGCTGTGTGGGTCACAGATGTGGCTCGGATTCCCCATCGCTGTGGCTGTGGTGTAGGCTGGTGGCTAGAGCTCTGATTGGACTCCTAGCCTGGGAACCTCCAAATGTCGTGGGTATAGCCCCCCCCCAAAAAAAAGATGAAAAAGAAAAAAGATATCCATGGAGTTCCATGGTGGCCTAGCAGTTAAGAATCTGGTGTTGTCACTGCTGTGGTGAGGGTTCATTCCCTGGCTAGAGAACTGTATGCCTCTGGCATGGACCTCGAAATAGATATATACAAAATAAAATTAAAATTATGTTCGGCCATGTTAAACCTAGAATAACCCATTATTAAAATTCTGAGATTTTGGGAGTTCCCATTGTGGCTCAGTGGTAAGGAACCTGACCTGTATCCATGAGGACACGGGTTTGATCCCTGGCCTTGCTCAGTAGGTTAGGGATCCAGTGTTTCTGTGGCTGTGGTGTAGGCCAGCAGCTATGGCTCTGATTCAACCCCTATCCTGGGAACTTCCATACGCCATGGGTATAGCCCTAAAAAGACAAAAAAAAAAAATCCAAGATTTTAATAAATTCAATACAATTTGACTTTAGTGTAAAAGTATTCTCAACTGTCTTCCAGTTGATTTCCACTTTAAGACAATTTGTAACTGAGGAGACACTGAAATCCTGATGAGACAAAAGAAAATGATTCCCATTTGACACATTGGCTGAATGGGGGCTTGATGATTTGATTCTTGCAACTAGGAATTACACGAACTGTAATAGAAATAAAAACTAAACTAGGAGCTAAGAAATGCAGAGATACTTCACTAAAATGAAAGAAAATGAGAGCTTTCTGTTAGATTTACTTTCATTCTTACTTCACCTATAATTTGCATCTCTCCATGTTTCCAGTTCTTTCCAAGAGCAAGTTGAAAATCTTAGATTTGCAGCTTTATGAAGAATTCTGCTCAGTCAGATGAGAATGTTCTTGCTTTTTCTCCCTCAGTCCAATTCATTTTAGTCTTTATTCCCCCAAGAGAATGGAAATAGGACTTTCTTCCTTTCATCCTCAGCTAGAATCTCTTGGCTGATGCTGCCAGTATTTTTGCCATGAAGATTCTTAACAAAGACGAATAAAGTCCAGCCCCACTCTCCTTGATTTTCCTCTCATTATCTGCCCCTTTGCTAAGCCAGCCTCTCTCAAGCCATCTATCTGAAGAAAGCACTCATATTTGCCTCTGAGTCTGCATAATGAAGCTGAGTTTCTAGGGCAGCAGGAGAAAAAATCTTGGTTTATCTGGTGGAATCCACACACTCCGTGAGGCCCTGACTCAGGCTGTACCCTTTCCGGGCATCCCTGAGCCAGATGTGCAGAGCTTCCCTGTGGCTATCAGGTAGAGGGAGTGGGGAAGACAAGTTCAGGCGTGATGTGAGGCAGAAATGGGGGGAAAGCAACACACAGACTCATTCGACACCAATTTTCTGTGAGTGGATGACCTCAGAAAGGAAATATTTCCCCTTGGAGTTTTTGAACTCAGCTTTCAATTCATTGTTTCAAATGTTGCAATTGTGAACGTTACTGATAGCGCAAGTTCATCTCAACTGAACACACAGAAATAGCAACTTCATATAAAAAAAAAGCACTTATTTTTATCATTGAGGTATAATTGACATATGATGTTTCATTAGTTTCAGGCGTACAGCATAATGATTTGATATTTGTATATGCTGCAAAATGATCAGCACAATAAGTCTAATTAATATCTGTCACCCCACATGGTTACATACTTTTTTCCTTCTTATGAGAACTTCCAAGATCTACTGTCCTATCAGCGTTCAAATATGCAATATAGTATAATTAGCAGGAGTCACCATGCTATATGTTACAGTCCAAGAACTTGCTTATCTTTTAACTAGAAGTTTGTTTGTACCTTTTGATCCTCTTCACCCATCTCACCCATCCCCCACCGCTCACTCCTGATAACCACCAATCTGTTCTTGGGTGTCTATGAGTTTGCTTTTTTATTTCTTTTATTCCACATGCAAGTGGGATCATTATGGTATTTGTCTTTCTCTGTCTGACTTAGCTGACCTAGCATAATACCCTCTAGATCTATCCATGTTGTCACAAATGGCCAGATTTCACTTTTTATGGCTGAGTAATATTCCATAATATATGTGTGCCATATCTTCTTTATCCATGTATCCATCGGTGGGACTAAGGCTGCTTCTGTAACTTGGCTATTGTAAATAGTGCTGCAGTGACCATAGGGGTATGTGTGTCTTTTAGAATTAATGCTTTTGTTTTCTTTTTCTTTTCTTTTTTTTTTTTTTTTTTTGTCTTTTCAAGGGCCACACCTGCAGCATATGGAGGTTCCCAGGCTAGGGGTTGAATCGGAGTTGTAGCTGCCGGCCTACGCCACAGCAACAGCAACGTGGGATCCGAGCCATGTCTGCGACCTACACCACAGTTCACGGCAATGCCGGATCCTTCACCCACTGAGCAAGGCCAAGGATCAAATCCTAGTCAGGTTCGTTTCCACTGAGCCACAATGGGAACTCCGTGACTAGTTCTCTTATAAAAACAAGGCACGTTGGAATTCCCGTTGTGGCTCAGTGGTAACGAATCAGACTAGGAACCATGAGGTTGCAGGTTCGATCCCTGGCCTCGCTCAGTGGGTTAAGGATCCAGCGTTGCCACGAGCTGTGGTGAAGGTTGCAGATGCGGCTCGGATCCCACGTTGCTGTGGCTGTGGCGAAGGCCGGCAGCTACAGCTCCTGTTAGACCCCTAGCCTGGGAACCTCCATATGCTGCAGGTGCAGCCCTAGATAAGGCAAAAAGACAAAAAAAATTAAAAAATGAAATAAAACAAAGCACATTAAATGCCTGATCTTTGTGATTGCTTCAGTAAAAGAAGGTATCTAGGCTAATCTTTGACCTTCCCAACTCTAAAAAGCCTTGTGGTTCCAACGCATACCCCCATAAGTAACTGTTCACCCACTGTTGAAGCACAGGTGTATACTTTCCTTCTGACCTTCTAGACCATGGCGGGGAAGGTTTGCATCATGAAGAACAGATTTTATGGCGTGTTGACTAAGAATGCATTTACAAAAGCACATGATCTGTCTCAGGCACGTGAAGTCCAAATACGTTTTTTTTTTTTTTTCCTTCCTTCCCAAGTGACCTTTTAAAATCAGAAATATTATTTATAGAACCCTCCTCTCCAATGCCACTTATGTTGCAAACATTTCTGACCTTTGCGAACGCAAGGCGCGGAACTCTGAATGTGACTTTAAAAATCAATTAGTGGACTGCAGAGATATTTACCCGTGTAGTTAAAAAGAAAAGTTTCCGAAAAAAACTTTCTCAAGTAACCTGATAAACAAGCTAATAAATGATAAAGGCCGTGATGACTGTGCAACGGACGCCCCTTCTAGCTCTCCTCGGTAATCGGGGCAGCCTGGCTGTTGTCTGATAAGAGATTTAATTATCCCATATTTTATTTTTTAAAAGCGACCTAAGATATCAATTAAATGCTCAAGATGGGGAAAAAAATTGCTTTTTTCCTGTTGTTATCATCCATTCTCTCTGTGGCATGAATGTGACAATTGGACAAGAGAGAAGAAGCACAGCCCTTCCTTGTCCCCTCTGGGGTCCGAGTCCCTGCTGGGGCGCCTCTGAGTTCTCACCCCAGTTGCAGCCTCCCAGGGCAGAGAGAGCTAATTGATTCCACCACTTGTCCTTCTTGTTCACGAGGAGGTGGCCATCTGTCACGGCGTTGTCTTCGAGACCCGGTCCCTCCCCACACGTACAGTGACCTGCCCTTTCAAATCTCTGAGCCAGTTTCCTGAGACCCAGTAATGGGTGTGAAATGAATTTTACACATTGCCAACTTTCCTTAACACATTTTCCCTTCAGCCTGATTATTTAAAGAAGAATATTCATTAAAAAAAAAAAATAGCCATTCCAAGAAGATCAGGCGTTCAGCAACTGGCTTACCTGTCTCTCATACTGCAGGACACAGCATCTTCATACAGCCAGAAAGTTAACTCCAGCTCAGCTAGTCCTGCTTCTTCATACAGATCCCGCATTCATTTCTTTTTTTTTTTGGAGGGGGGGAGATTTATTATTTTATTTATTTATTTATTTATTTATTTATTTATTTATTTTAATTTTTGCATTATAGATGGTTTACAGATTTCTGTCAGATTTTCCAGCTGTACTGCGTGGTGACCCGGTTACATGTACATACATGGATTTGTCACATGTGATTAGACATAGCTCCCTATACCCTACAGCTGGATCTCCTTGCTTTTCCATCACTGAAGCACTAGTTAACCCAATTCCCTCCCACTCCCTCATTCATTTTCATTTTCTGTCCTCACTTTTCTTTCTTTTTTTCTTTTTTTTTTTTTTGCTTTTTAGGACCACACCGCTGGCATATGGAGGTTCCAAGGCTAAGGGTCGAGTCGAATCGGAGCTATAGCTGCTGGCCTATGCCAAAGCCACAGCCACAGCCACAGCAACTCAGGATCCAAGCCATGTCTGGGACCTACATCACAGTTCATGGCAATGCTGGATCCCCCTGACCCAGTAGGGAGGCCAGGGATAGAACCCGCATCCTCATGGATACTAGTCAGATTTGATTCTGCTGTGCCACAGTGGGAACCCCCTCCCTTTTCTTTCTAATCCCAATTGTCTTTGCCTCCTCAAGCATGTCCTCCATAAATGTTTTCATTCCAAGTATGGCAAAAACATTGTCAGAAAACGCTCCTGCCACAGTTACTGCAGATTGCCACGCTAGGGTCATTCCAATATTTAAAGGACAGTTGTGGCAAATTCAGCCAATGCGGTAGGAGGATTCCAACACTTAATATGGCAGTTTTCAGGTGCACTTTTTTTGAAACCTGAATAATTTTTTTTTCTTTTTGTCTTTTGTCTTTTTAGGGCCGCACCTGCAGCGTATGGAGGTTCCTAGGCTAGGGGTCCAAGCAGAGCTGTAGCCGCCGGCCTAGGCCACAGCCACAGCAATGTGAGATCCGAGCTGCGTCTGCGACCTACACCACAGCTCACGGCAACGCCGGATCCTTAACCCACTAAGCAAGGATCGAACCCACAACCTCATGGTTCCTAGTCAGATCTGTTTCTGCTGCACTGTGACGGGAACTCCAAAACCTGACTAAATTTTCAAGACTGGAATGAGCAGTATCAACCAACAAGAGGCACTGAAATATCCAAAGATGGCCTCAATAGGAGTTTCTCATGTTTTCTTTTTTCCCTGTTTCTGTGGAAAAGAAGGCTCACTCAGAGACACTGAATGTCTCTCTTTTTTTTCTTTTTCCTTTTTTTTTTTTTTTTTTGCTTTTTAGGGCGGCACCCACGGCATATGGAGGTTCCCAGGCTAGGGGTCTAAAAGGAGCTGTAGCCGCCGGCCTTTGTCACAGCCACAGCCACGCGGGATCTGAGCCGCGTCTGCAACCTACGCCACAGCTCACGGCAACGCCGGATCCTTAACCCACTGAGCAAGGCCAGGGATCGAACCCGCAACCTCATGGTTCCTAGTCGGATTCATTTCCGCTGAGATCAAATAGTGAGCCCAATTCAGTCCTTAAGAGTCCCCACAGACAGCCCGATGGACTGCCTTTCATCCCTGAAGGTCCGCTTTAGGTTGCATAGGTGCCACCTGAGTTGGAGTTTCATCTTCTTTTATTTCCATGTTCTATCTTCTGATGGAGCCACTAATGAGATGTAAAAATAGCCAAGAGGCAGATAAAATAAGGGCAGAGAAATAAAGAGCAAGGATAATCTGCAAGCTGAAAAATTTCTCCTGCAAAAATCAAGAGTAACCAAGAGTTGGTTAGCGAAGCCTTGAAATAATGAAATGACCTCCAAAAAATACTGTTGTTGTTGTTGTTGTTTAACCTTCTGGAGAACATACAGAATTCCTTAAGTCTTTGCCACAGAAACTCTCCTGTTTCGGAACATTTGGCTTCTCTTACGAAGGAAAATTCCTCATAGAAGACTGGCTGAGTTTAGCTTAGCTAAGGGATCTTTCATGGGTGGGCTCTATTTTCTGAAAGACCTAAATGCTCTATGAATTAAGAGGTGAAGGAAATTGTTTAGTAGGCTGGAGAGAAAAGTGTTGCAAAGCCTTAGCTGAATGTCAGCTGGAAAATGGGAAACTGGACAGGAGTTCAAATTAGACTGGAAAAGGAGTTCCGCTTTTTTTTTTTTTGGCCATGTCTGTCACATGCGGAAGTTCCTAGGTGAGGGCTTTAACCCCCACTACAGCAGTGACAACGCTGGGTTCTTAACCCACTGAGCTACAAGGGAACTCCTTTCTTTCTCACTTTCAAGACCAGATTGCCCACTTAGATAATGTTAGACACTGACCAGTGGTATCTAATTTAATCCTTCAAACAATCCAAGGAGTTCACTGCTGTCAGTATCCTTACACAGATAACGAGTTGAGACTGAGAAAGCAACCAGCTTGCTCAGGATGATGACTAGGAAGTAGTGAAAAACAAGACTTTCTCACCTTAGACTCCTCACTTCTTTCACTTCAGATGACTCTCAGACTTAAGAACAAATCAAGAGGAGTGCCGGTTGTGGCTCAGTGGCTTATGGACCCAACTAGTATCCATTAGGATACAGGCTCCATCCCCGGCCTCACTCGGTGGGTTGGGAATCTGGCATCACCATAGGCTGTGGTGTAGGAGCTTGGATCCCACATTGCTGTGGCTGTTTGGTAGGTCGGCAGCTGCAGCTCCTATTCAACCTGTAATAGCCCAGGAACTTCCATATGCCACAGGTGCACACTAAAAAGGAAAAAAAAATCAAGAAAGGGGGAAAAGGGTGGAGGCAGATGACAAGCAAATGAGTTTTTCTGTAGATTTTAGTTATCTGATTGAACAAACTAAGTGGGTAAAATTCTTTGCACAGTAAATTGTCTCATTAAAATGAATTTACAGAAACTAATAGCTGGATTTTAAAACAGGCTAAGGGCTTGGATAGATATTTATCCAAAAAAAGACATAAAATAGCCAACAGATACATGAAAAATGCCCAGTATCACTAATTATTAGGGAAATTCAAGTCAAAACCACAATGCAGCATCACACCTGTTAGGATGGCTATTATCCAAGAAAATAATAAGTGAGACCATGGAAAAATGTTGAGTTCTTACATGTTTTTGTTGGGCGGTAAAATGATGCAGCTGCTATGGAAAAGGCTATGGTGGTTTTCCAAAAATTAGAGATAGAATTACCATATGGTCCAGTAATCACATATCTGGGTATTTATTTGAAAGAACTGAAATCAAGATCTCCAGGATATCAGCACTCCTATGTCACAGAAGCTTTATTCACAATTTAAAATTAGTTCGTGGGAACAATCTAAAGGTCCATTGGCAAATGTATGGATAAAGAAAAACCTAGCACAAACGTGACAAAACACAACAGGAATATCATCTAGCTTTAAAAAAAGAAGAAAATTCTGCAAAATGTGACAACATGGGTGAAACTGAAGCACATTATGCTAAGTGAAATAGGAGTTCCCGTTGTGGTTTAGCAGCAACGAACTCAACAAGTATCCGTGAGAATGCAATTTGATCCCTGCCCTTGCTCAGTGCGTTATGGATCCAGTATTGGTGAGCTTGGGTGTAGGTTGCAGATGTGGCTAGAATCCCGAATTGCTGTGACTGTGGGGTAGGCTGGCAGCTGCAGTTCTGATTAGACCCCTAGCCTGGGAAATTCCATATGCTGCAGGTGAGGCCCTAATTAAAAAAAAAAAAAAAAAAAGCAGCCCCCAAAAGACCAAAAAAAAAAAAAAAACAGAAACAAAAAGAAGCCAGTCACAGAAAGACAAATACTGCCTGATTCCATTTATATGCGGTCTCTAAAGAAATCAGTTTTTCTTCGGTTGCACCCATGGCATATGAAAGTTCCCAAGCCAGGGATCAAACCTCCACCACAGCAGGGACACAAGCTACTTCGGTGACAATGCCAGATCCTTAATCCGCTCTGCTGCAGGAGACCTCCTAAAGAAGTCAAACTTTTAAATGCAAAGAGTGGGGTGGTATTACCAGGAGATGAGGGAGGAAAGTGGGGAATAAGTAATGCACAAACGTAAAGTATCAATTATGCAGGATAAAGAAACTCTACAGACCCTCTGTGCAGCATTGTACTAAGCCAACAGAAGTAGTATACACTTAAAAACTTGTAAACAGAGGAAATCTCACAGTAAGCGTCTTTACCATAAATTAGTAAAATATGCTTATACCCAGAATAAACTTTCTGAGGAGTAAAAATTATATTAAATTTTTGTTACACGGAAGGACTAGATTGGTATTTGTGTGTATTATTATTGTTATTCTCACACTGCTTCGGAAAGTACCTGCACGGTATTTGCTAATTATTGAGAAGACAGGAACTAGATCAGGTCATAAGCAAAGAAAGAGATTTACTTATGACCTCAGCTTAAATTCTGAGGAATTAACCACATTACTCCTTTGTGCCCTTGTGTTCCATCAAGTCAGAATTTCTCAGGGGAGTTCCCGTCGTGGCTCAGTGGTTAACGACCCTGACTAGTAACCATGAGTTTGAGGGTTCAATCCCTGGCCTCACTCAGTGGGTTAATGATCGAGCGTTGCCATGAGCTGTGGTATAGGTCGCAGACGTGGCTCAGACCCTGAATTGCTGTGGCTGTGGTGTAGGCCAGCAGCTGTAGCTCTGATTTGACCCCTAGCCTGGGAACTTCCATATGCTGCAAGTGCAGCCATAAAAAGCAAAAAAAAAAAAAAAAAAAAAAAAAAACAGAGAACTTCTTCAGAGTTGTACTGGTGCACATTCTAGATGGGACCCAGTAGTACTGCTTCTCTTGTCCCTCAGAAGCTCAAATTATTCCCCTGAGAAAGAAGCACTGTGTGCAAATATATTGGGGAGGATAACACTCTATTTGGAGTGATTTTATATAACAACAGTTTATATTATGAACTAATGCACATAGACCTTAATGCAAATGTGAATTTCATATTCTCCCCAGTCTTAATCCCATATCCAAAGTTTGATTATATAGCTAACACACTTAAGTTAACTTAACTGTCCATGGAATGTAACAAACAAGGCCCTTTAATTTGTTATCATATATGCCAAAGCCTAATGCTTGAATCATTTTGGTCTGAGTTGGATATACTGTTGTCAACAGTAAGCTCCAAAAGCAGTAACAGTACTTTGAATATATACAAATACACGTGCGTTTATAACACACATACAAATAAATATTTCTTTTCAATGGCCTCACACTTTGTTTAACTCTCTCCTCAACAAAGAAATCAAAGCACAAAAGCATAAGGGTTTTTCTCCTGATGAACTGAAATGGAATGGATATTTTAGCTTGGGATCTTGATCTGGGAAACATGGCCCCAGATGTCAATGACAAAGTCTCCCTTCAGAGTTTTCCAATTAAGCATCTTAAAGTGATACCTAACCATCAAAAAGTAAGTTCAATACACCAACCTCAAAGCAGCTTTTTGTTTTGTCTCAGTCCTTCACTGAACAAACAAGAAGTGTCAAACATTTAAGTGCCTTGAATATAAAAAATAAATTCCAAACCTGAAAGGAAAAAAAAAAAACCTTCAAAGAGACAAGGATAATTCAAGGGACAGAAAATAACTTTAAAAATTAGTCCCTCAGAGTCACTTAAAAACATAGTGAATACACAGAACAAGAATGGCATGTTTATTCAGTGAAAAAGGAAAAAAAAATCTGAAATTAAAATGATGATAGCAAAAATTAGTATAAAACCAATAATAAGATTGAAAATAAAGAAGAAATGCCTACCTTCTGATTCCCGTCATGGCTCAGCAGAAACAAATCTGACCAGGAACCATGAGGCTGTGGGTTCGATTACTGGCCTTGCTCAGTGAGTTAAGGATCCGGCGTTGCTGTGAGCTGTGGTGTAGATCGCAGATGCGGCTCAGATCCTGCGTTGCTGTGGCTGTGGTGTAGGCCGGCGGCTACAGCTCTTGTTAGACCCCTAGCCTGGGAACCTCCACATGCCGTGGGTGCAGCCCTAAAACAACAAAAATACAAAATAAAAAAAGAAGAAGAAGAAATGTATAAGTGGTCACAATAATTATTTTTCCTGTATATTCCTTGATTGATTAAATTCAGAAGATAGGAAAAGAGATAAAATATGCACATGAATGTAAAAGGCTACCTTCTGATTCTAGAAATTCCAGAGCAAATAAAAAAATGTAGATAAGGAAACTATAAGATAAGAACAATTGCTAGAAACAAAAGGCCCCAGGCCTCATACTTAAAAGCCTAACCAGTAGGGTAATCAAATAAACATACAAACAGATAACCAAGAGAAGATAGATGATTGTGAAATTTCAGGACACCAATAATGAAATGAAGACTTAAAATTCTTCCAAAGAGGAAATGAGAGTTTATTTACAAAGAAGCAAAAACCAGAATAATGTAGGATTTTCCATCCACAACAATGAATGCTAAAAACCAATGCTATGTGGAAAGATTATTTTGAATTGTTACAGTTTTAAAATTATAAGTTAATGTAAAAACAAAGAAAAACAACCCTTTTTTAAACATGCTAAGACAAGATTACTTTCTAGAAACCATCCCTTAGTAAATTACTTCTGGATATGAAGAAGTTAGCTAAGAAAGGTGTATAATCTAAAAAACAGTAGATCTAGGAGTTCCCATCATGGGTCAGTGGTTAACGAACTCAACTAGCATCCATGAGGACGCAGGTTCCATCCCTGGCCTCGCTCAGTGGGTTAAGGATCCAGCATTGCCATGAGCTGCCGTGTAGGTTGCAGACACGGCTCGGGTTCCATGTTGCTTGTGGCTGTGGCTGTGCTGTAGGCCGGCGGCTACAGCTCTGTTTGGACCCCTAGCCTGGGAACCTCCACATGCCGCGGGTTTAGCCCTAAAATCCAAAAAAAAAAAAAAAAAAACAGTGGATCTAGTCCAGATTAGCAAGAAAGTTCACCCTCTCCGCACACATATGCCTGTGCAAAAGTCCTGTGGAAACAAAGTCCTCCAGCATGGGAAAGGTAAACAGACAATTGTCCAAAATACAGATGAAGAATAAAGTAATTGAGAATTAAGAAAAACTGGAGTTCCCGTCGTGGTGCAGTGGTTAACGAATCCGACTAGGAACCATGAGGTTGCGGGTTCGATCCCTGCCCTTGCTCAGTGGGTTAACGATCCGGCGTTGCCGTGAGCTGTGGTGTAGGTTGCAGACGCGGCTCGGATCCTGCGTTGCTGTGGCTGCGGCGCAGGCCAGTGGCCACAGCTCCGATTAGACCCCTA